>VYZR01074717.1:69193-105120 GCA_013400675.1 Oxylabes madagascariensis | reverse complement strand
GAGAAGGAAGTATTTTGGATATTAGGGACTTAACAGTTCTTTTCTATAAGTTTGGTTCAGCCAGATAAATTGGTTTCTAGATTTTGACCTGGATACTAATAAAGACACCTTTCAAATATGAGAATCAGCATAGAGGACTTGAGGAAAAATCATTATTAGAACTATTCCAAGCTGAATGCAAATTGAAGTTGCTACAAAATTTAGCTGTAACACTGGTGTGATGTATTTGCTGCATAGATGTTTTTTCCCTTTAGTTCAGAGGAAAATGATTTAGGTTTATTTTTGTTTGGGTTGTTTATTTGTTTGTTGTTTTTATAATTCTGTATATTGAAAAAGTAGTTTGTTTACCTCAAAGCCAAGGAAAGGAAAGCAAATAATAACTGGGATAAAAGAAAGAGGTGGTTACTAAATATTTGCTGCTGTTTGACGGGCAAAGTGTGGTTTTGGGGGGGCAGAAGTGTTGGTGTTTCAATGGGGCTTGCTTGTTTTATGATTTAAGTGTTGCAGGTTGTTGGGTTTTATTATTATTTTTGGAAAACAAATATTTAGCATGATAAAAATACTCTTTATTTTTAGTTTTATTTAATAACTGACACAGACTTCTGTGGGTAGATTTACTGATAGACTGGATATTAGACTTATGAAACATTAATACAGCTCTTCAAAAGTATTTTGGTAGATGTTAATATTGAAGCAGCATTGGAAAATAAGGGAATATTTCAACATAACTAGCCCTTGTAGTTTGATCACCTGATCCAGTATTTTTGAATCCTTGCCCTTGCTGGGCTGGAATATGAAATTAAGCATTCAGATCTGGAAACCCCAGTCTCTGGAGAATTTTGCTCTTTTGGAAAAGGCAACTCTGTCAGCACAAAGGCATTTCTGGAAGGCATTTCAATGAAGATACGAAACTGTAGAGGCCTCATAGAGAGAGGGAGAGCAGGGAAGAAATAAGGAAGTGTGTGGGTGAAAAAATGCTAGAGAAGCAGTGGGTCAACCCCATTACTTTTGTGCTAACTTGGGTTAAGCAACCCTACAGTAAGACAACTTATTGCAAAAATACCACAAAAAGCAGTAACAAAAAATGTTTAATATATTACTCTTGAAATGAAGATGGCACCTGCTGACTTGCTTTCCTTTTATGTGCAAATCTGGTTTTTATAATATTATTTCTGCATAATTCTAGTAGTTTAAGAAAGTTTTAATACAAGCTTGAAATACCTTCTAATTGAAATTTATTAAAATATGTTTCACTGTTTTTGTGTGGTCTCATAGAATATATTTTTGCATTTAGAATTGGTGATTTTTATTTTTATCTGCTATAGTGTAAGCTGTTGATGTAACTTCAATGTGTGCTGGATTAGCTTCTACTGTTAACATTTCTTTTTATTTCCAGTTGCTGGAATTATTGCAGCTGATTTTGCCCCAGGCACAGTTCACTAGGGAGTTGGTACCTGGGGTTCTGTTGATATCCCTGTCACTGGCAAGGTAAGGAGAGGTTGACTTGCATTCGCTATGAGTAGCAGGCTAGAAATAAATCATTTTAATATGCTTTCTGGAGATAAAAAATTAGGAGGGGCAGTGGGTGTCTTGCTGATTATTTATATGCACGCCAGTACTAACTGGGAACCTTGACCGTGGTTTTTGAAACAATATTCTTTCTTACTGATGTGTTGAGAAACAACTCTTGCTCACACACTGAAGGAACTAACCTATTTCAAAGGGAGTATTTTCTGTATGACAAATCAAAATGATATTTTTTTCCTTGGAAAAAAAAAAAAGCCCTCTGAAATTAATATCTGTAACAAAGAAAATTTACAACTGAAGTACAAAATTCTAGTTTCTTCTCCATTCAACAAGTTTCTTATGTGTCACTCAAAGCTGTTTCATGAAAAGCGTGTGTGCCACGTGTCCATTTAATTGTTTGTTTTCTTGCTGTCTCTGATGATGTTGGATCAATAAAATAACTTGACTTTCAGAAGCACTTACTAATTCTTTTTTTTTTCCTAATAGCATGAAATGAGTTACACAGCTGAATGACATCTGTTTAGATAGTCATGTAATATGAATATCTTTCAAGAGAAGAGAGCACTGAAAATGAGCTCTTTTTAAAAAGGATTCAGTTTTGACAAGTCTGTGCTTAGTGTTTGAATACTCATGAAATTATTTCCTCGCAACAATGCCATATTTAGCACACTAATAAAAGAGAGGAAGGAAAGTGGATCTTTGATAAGCTAATTATTTTTGGAACTTGCATCAGAGTTTAGTAAATCAGCATGCTGCATCTGCAGTGCTAACCAAACTAATCTAAAATACTTGCCTCCCTGTGGAGGTATAGAAATGTCATAGTCCGTGGAGACCTGCACTGCATTTATGCAGGTCTGCCTTTTCTGTCATAGATTCAACAGACCTTTCCAGAGAAGAACTACAGTACTTTAAACAACCTTAACATGGGGTTTAAAGAGATTAATGAATATCAGCCTTGTACTAAATAAATCTTTATCACTTGCTTTACCTACTGCAGTAATTGCCTCTGTGCAGTGGAACCCATTCAGTCTGCCAGCTTGCCATTAATCTCAAATGCATCTTTGACAAAAGAATCTACCTTATCTTCATTTTGGTTGTGTCTGTGTTTGTATGTGAGCTCAGGCCCTTAATCAGGTCATCAAAGTACTACATATGAATCTGTTTAGTTGTATGAATGCTATACGTTTGAGGAATTCCAGCCTCATGCAAAAAGATTTTTAAATTAACAAAAAATCCCAAGGCTTCCAAATCTGTTTGTTTCAAATATGTACCCATTCCTGTTACCAAATGAAATGTGTTAACAGATGTGAGGGCCATGACTGTACTATGAGAGGTTTATGGAAGCAAACAATATGTGTGTCTTGCCCATGAAAACATCCTCACTGGCCCTCCCACCCCAGCAGCAATAATTTGGGTCATATCATAGACAGCTTTGTGTGCATTTGTGTGTGTTTATGTTTACACATTGTGTTTCAGAACGGATTTTTGTTTACCTGTCTAATAAACCCCCTCTTTTTAATATGGCTATGAAGTTAAAATTGAGAATCAAGCTGCTGTGATATGTAATTAATGCACATATTTTATACCTGCTTCATAATGCAAACAATTTAAATTTCTATTTAGCCCTAATTTTACAATGAAATGAATTATGAACTTCCATGTGAATTTAAATTTCTTTAAACTGTTTCTGAATTTAAAAAAAAAGACTTGTTTATTTAGTATTTCTTGAGTATTCTCAGACTCTTGTGAAAGGACTGTCTGCTTTCTGAGGTCACAACTAAACATGTTAACCAGAAGTCAAGTATTTTTGGATTAACAAGTAAGGATAAATTATATAAATGGATTAAGTTCTTCCTGGAAAGGATAGAGGTTTAGAAGGAATATAATTCTGTGGGTGGAAGGAACCTTGCAGATTTATTCAGATAGTTCATATCTGCACTAAAAATTGTGTTGCAAAAATTACGTAAGAACATGAAAAGGGAAAGATTGAGTACATAGACTGAAACATGAACTTTATCATGAGTCCAAAATCTGGTAGTTTTACACTGGCAGCCTTAAATTAGGTGCTGTTTTGGATTCCTTCCCAATAGGTAGGATTCAGATGAGAGTGTGATGTACTCATTAACTTCATCAGGGGAGATGATTAACAGCTGCATTTATGCTGTTTAACCTCAAAGGCTAAGGGAGGAAGATGACCAAAACCTAAAAAAAAAAAAAATTGCAGGGCATAAAGCTCCCTGTGGATTGAAATATCTGCTGTGTTACTGAACTAATGATTGTTGAAGTAATCAAGAATGGTGAAGTACTTTGTAATTTATTAAAAATCATTTATATTATATTTAGCTTAGGTTTTCCAAATGGAGGCTCTTAGGGGTGCTTGTTTCATGTTTTGAGTGCTGCCCATGGCCAGTCACTGCTGTAGCTGTGTGAACAACGCAGGCAATTGCTCTGTTGGGTAGCAAGGAGGTGGGGACCGTTGGTGTGGTTTGGTGCAGTGTGACTGGGGATGGCTCCCAGCACTCTGCATGGTGCCACATAGATCCAGTCCCAAATCAGCACAGGTGTGCCAGGTGCAGTGTGACTGGGGAGGGCTCCCAGAATTGTCTGCATGGTGCCAGATAGATCCAGTCCCAAATCAGCACAGGTGTGCCAGCACAGCACTGAGCCCCATGGGCACCACGCTATCTCGCACAGGACAAGGTGCTGCTCTTGTCTTGTGCTTGGACCCAGCTTGTTCTGTGCTCATTTGAAGACTTTGTCCTCCCTTCCACAGCTTAGATGTGATCTACACAACAGCACACTTAAAGTTAGAAGACCTGGGTCCTGTATTTGGCCTTGGGCATATTTCTCACATCACAATAGTTCTGCCCTTCACTGCCTTTCTCTGAGCACATTGACACAGATCTGGAAATCATTATGTAGAAATATTAAGTAACATCATTGCCAAATGCTAGAGGATATCCCTAACTTCTGTTTTGCCTCTGCATACCACATTTAAAATCTTAATCTTAAAATCTTTAAGGTTTTGTAGTAAAAATATTTTCAGTGAATAAGTAAGGCAATGTATCCTGGTTATCCTGGAACTTCAAATAACTGGAGACTGGATAATCGAGGCTAATCTGTAGGTTTATTTGAACTGCTTTGATTAAGGGGTAGGTTTGTTCTGCAGAAAATCCACAAGTGAGAATTTGCCCTTTACATTTAGATTATTATTTTTATGCTATGTTTCTTGACCTTTCAGGGCTGTGTTTGCTGCTTGTGGTTGCTAAGCACATTTAGCTCTTTCTTTAAAAATCAGTCACAAGCCACTGATGGGTTTGAGACCGTATTCAAGAGCTGACAGAAAGCTTGTTTTTTGTGTGTTTTGTTGTGGTTTTTTTTCCCCTCATTCGCAGCAGTCCTCACGTATCCCTTGCTGCTCAGCTGCTAAGACCATGACCCAGCTGATGCTGTAATGCTTCTTCCTTTTTCTCCTTTGACCTGCTGTTTTCAGAGTTTCCTTGGAGTCCTGCATGTGAACCACTCATACTGCAGCTTGATGCCTCTGCATGGAGCTGCTGGTTTTGCCCTTGTTCTACAGTTGACCTTGCAAGGTCTTTCTTTCACAGTAAAAGGCTTGAAGAACACACTCCTATGGAATTTTTTATCCTGAGAGCTGTTGTTCACGTGTCAGTAACAATTGCAATAAATGCATGATTTACAAATCCATGCCAGCAAAGCAGAAACACTTACATGATGCCAGAATTATAGCTATTTATTCCAACAGCTCCTCCTCAGTATTCACACTGCAGAACAGAAACTTTTCGGTACACATCTCTTCTTATAGACTGTTTTTAGATCTCTGACATATTGGCTGAGTGTTTGAATAAGGAGATGGCGAGAGCTGAAAAGATTGGGCCAAAATTCTTGAACTGCGTTCCAGAGGGTGGTTGTGGTTTGGTCTAATTAATAATGTGCTGACTTCAGAGCTTCCACTGACACGTTCTTGCAGGAATGGCCATCAGATTCTCTTGGATTGGAAAACTGATATGGGAGAGAGACAAGGGCAGAGATTTCTCTAGCTTTAGTCAATGAAGACACTTGAAAAAAAAGGTGAAGTATAATTACTTCCAGAGTTCAGCCTGAGAAGAATATTATTGGGAAGAGTGCTGGATGCAGAGGGTGGGATGAGAATGACAGTCAAACCAGAGGCATGCTAGAAAACCCTAACTTGAGCTTTCCACAACTACCAGCATTTGATTGTGCTATTTGGGAAGGGGTTTTTCAGTTTCTCCCCTGCAAAATCTCTTTAAACTGGTTAGATTGTCATATCCCTCTTCGGTCTTACTCTGGCTGCCTAGTTTTGTTCTTGATTTTAGGGATGTGACGGGAGCTTTTTCAGCTACCAGCAGACATCAGGAGGCTTTGCTAGTCCTGCTGATATAGGTCACAACTCCCAGGAGGTATCTAAAGAAAGAACCACTACTTTAGGGTTCTTGGATGAGTTAATGGTACAAATGATGATACCAATTTAGATACAAATCTAGTGATTAGAAGTCATGTCTGGATTTCTAGTAACTCCACATCTGTTTTCAGTTTTATGAGAGACTCTTGAATATCCTGAGCACTGACACTTTTCTGAGTAGCTTCCCTATGGTAGTATATACCAGCAGTCATTTCTTGTAAGCAGAAAGATTCTGCTCTAGCCACTCAAAATCATAGATGGAATTGTCTGTATAGCAGTTCTCAATTACCTTGTTTCTAAACTCTGGCTAGTAGGAGCTCAAGCTGAATGTTACTTGTAGATGCATTTACTGTTGACATATGGTCTTCTAGGTTTTTTATAGAATGTCATTCACCCATTCACATTTCTTGAAGAAGCTTTTTCCTTATGTGAAGAATGTTCTGTGGGTCTAATATTGTCCTAACAAGATAATTTTATTTTGGTAGGTGTATTTTCATCTTTTACTACAATGATTGCTACCTATTTTTATGGTTGTAGGGGGAAACAGTGCTCTAAATATATTTGAGGGACAGCTAAAATATATTAATATTTCACATTTCTTCTTTTTTAATTCTGTTCCTTTATATTAAAAAAAAAAAATCAATTTTGTCTTCAGTTTTTAAGGTGTTATTTTGTTTTAAGAACCGTGCATTCTGTTTCAGGCTTGATTTTACTTTTTCACTACCTACTTTTTCATGCTTTTTGGGGAAGAATAAGAAGCTAGGAACCTGATATCTGTCCTGCACAGAGACTGGACTATACCATCAGTGTCCCAGACCTTCAGTGCCTCAGGATACTTTTTAGGTTATTGTGTCTCATTCAACCTTTTTGTAGCTTTGTAAGATTTATGCTTTTTTATTGCTGAGAGTAGTGATTTCCAAATATGAAAAGTTCTAGTAGCCTACTAGTCAAGCAGGTAAAATTAACAGAGAAGGAAAATTTACTTTTTCTCTTGTTAAACACTTTGATGGTTTTAAGGAAGGCTTTATGAGGACTGCCTTGCCCTTGCATACCAGGTAACAAAATTTCCCAATGTCAATCCTGTTTCTTTATACTCTCAAAGCATTGTTACCAAAGAGAGGATTTCATTCAGACGAGTCTCATCATTTTGGAGTTCAAATATTAATACCTTTCTCTGTATCACACCGTGCGGGTCAGACTTCGCGGAAAATCGGAAACTGCGTGCATTGATGAAATAACTTTATTTTGTGTACTTGAGATACTTCTATTTTTGAGCCCTGTATATCTGACAATAATGACTGGTGCTGTAAAGGGACAAACACAGGCAAATTGCTTGAAGAAGACATTTAATGTAGTTCTCAAAGCATTACAGCAAAACTTTGAAATTAGGCATTCTTGGGAATAATTAAAGGAGTAGGTTTGGAATCAGTTAAAGACCATACCTATACATAGGAAGCAAGGCAGAACAATGTACAGTGGAAGGATGTCACTCTTTGTTCTTCGATTTTCCAAGGCTCCTATGTGGAAAAAGATGAATTAGAATTAGTATGAATGGATGAAAATAGGTTTTAAAAATATTTTCTTTCTTTTTCTCTTAAGGCACTGCTTCCATCTACAGCTTTCTTCCAAAACTTGAGCTGAATGAAACCTCTTTTAACTTTAATAAAATTAGAAGTGCTCTGAGAAGCCTTTGGGACAGGGAATTTTCACATATATTTTTAATGAATGACATTCTTCAGCTGGCCTTGTATCCTGCCTAATATTTTGCACATTCTTAGAAATTTTGGTTCTATATGCTTTATTTGCCATGGATATTTGCATCACTGGATGTATTTTTAGACGCTCTATTGAGAATTAAATTTTAAATCATTGAAAAGATATTATTTTTTATGCAATTATTTTCCACTTCAGAAAGGTTTTGTGTAATATTGCAACTCAGGTTTAAGCCAAAATATGCACAATGGAATTTAAAATCCTTGTTTCCTAAATGATGATGATAGAATTAATTAGCCTGTTGTTTAATAAGGAATCTCAGTCCCTTATAGACTGTTGCACAGAGGGGCAGAAGAAACCCACTCAGGCTTTTCCGTGATCTGTAGGTGGTACTTACAGCAACCCAGTGCAAAATCCTTTCTCGGTATGGGAGCACACAGCTGTCCATGCCTGTGGGCCTTTGGTCAGCTTGAAGAGTGTGGGCTTGTCCCTGAACCAGACACTGCGGAGCCCTTTCTGTGCAAGGATGCCAAGGGGTGGCTTCTGTTGTCAAACAAATGTATTGTGTGTGCTTTGTATCAAAGGGGAGAATGATTCTTGGAAAAAACTCCTGATGACACTTGAAAAGTTTCTCGCTTTGGAATATTTTTGGTAGGATTTTTCTCTACTTTCCTTTAAAATAAGGGAAAGTCATTTGACAAATGACAGGCCTTCATCTTTCTTCTAGGAGAAGAAAAGTAAAATAGCGGGTTTGATTCACCTTTTTCTTGAAGGATGTTGCAATAAATTCAATAAATTGCAATGTCATCTTTTTACCAGTGATATTTTCTTTTTCCAATGGTCTTGGATTTTTCTTTTTTCTTTTTCTTCTCATGAGTTTTATGTGGAAACTTATGAAAATATATGGAACTCTTACTATTTGCTTTAATGTCCTGGAAGGCTGACCTCAGAAACATTCATCTCAACCCAGAGAGGATGAATTATCACCAAAATGTAAATATTAGTGGGGTTGGTCCATTTGTTTGTTTTTCCTTTGTTTTTTTTTTTATTCTACAAGATGGTGTTTTTCTTTGAACTGTTTAAGGTTCAATTTTGGCAGTTTGCTGTGGGCAGAGACACTGTGGTCTGTGAAGGCACACCAGTACAGATATCACACCCAGTTTTCGGCATAAGGGATTATGAGCTACCAACTGGTTTTCATCAGTCTGCAATTTTCCTGTCAGAGCCTAAAAGAACTACAAACAATTTTGTTTGTGGACAAGCTCAGTGCCTGCTTATAATTAACATTGTGACAGTGGTTTTTGCACAAGTCTATTGCTTATTTTATATAAACTTCAAAGGATTTTATAAACATGAAATGTTTAATTACTGGGAAAATAAATAAAATTGAAGCATTGCAGTAACTTGGAGGGGATATTTTTTCCTATGTTTTCTGGGAAAATTGGTAACATAAGGTACATTGGGAGATCTGGCCCAGATGAGCTCACCCCTGTTTAAGGCTTGTGCAGTGTGGTCTTTCCACCTCTTTTGTGTGCACCAGGTTTTATCAGGGACAAGAAGAGGAACATACTTTTGAAGAGCTTTATGTGTCATGTTATGTAGTTGACTTTATGAGATGCTTTAGGGTTTCTTTCTGTTTAAACAATGCTCTATCCATATTGGCCTGCAAGCACATTCTCTTGATTTGCTCTTCTAACCAGTGCTCCTCCAAGGTCCTTTCTAATATGTGTTCTCTTAATGTATATTTTTGTGACTAAGTGCCTTCCTGTAATGAACTCCTTCCTTCCACCTTTTCTCACATCACAGGGTTCTGGTTTCAAAGTGGAATATTTAATTATGTTTATGTCAAATTGAATACAAAAACTCAAATTGCATTACAACGGAGTTTTTGAGAAAATCTTTAAAATAATTGTTCTTAGGATGTTTTTAAATCCCTGAGGTAAATTATTTCAAATTGTGGAGTTATTGTTTTTTAGTTTATTTGGTTATTAATTAAACATTGACACAATAGTCTACAGAATAAGTCTACATTTTGACATCTAAAAGTAGAAAGTGGTGTAATGTAACAAGGCATTTTCTTTTAAGATCGGTAGCCATACAATTCTTTATAGCAAAGAGAAACTGAAATTTTGTTATTTTTTTTTATCTAGCATGCTCTTTTTTTTTAAATGATCTACACATTGCTATTTTATTTTCATTTAAGAGATCTTTACCAGCACAAAACTAATCTCACATGTATAGATAAAATGTAATCTGTAGCGTTCAAATATTAATGTTAGCATATGCTCTTTATGCTACTTTATTTGTGGCTATTATATATTTTAGGTCTTTTGTGTTACTCTAGAAAAGAAATTTGTGAATTAATAGAATCATATGTAGTTTTCTTTCACTTCAATATGTTTATTTAATTGGAGGTGGGTGTCTGGTCCATACCAGACTTTGTCACACAGAATAGTATTTGTTGTATGGTTTTGAGTTGAGGAAACTACTCCTGAATTAAATTTGCTCATGGCAGTAATAGTATGTAGCTCATACTGGAGAAGAGAAGAACTTAAATCAGACTCAAAGCACAGACTGTGAGTTCTGTAACATTTTGTATGATTTTTGCAGTCACTTACAAGATTTATCTTATCCAGAGTGTTCAGGCCTATCAGATCTATCACCAGTTTCCACGGAGAGTTAGATATATTCTGGATGCGTGCAACACCACTGTGATCATGTGTCATCTTGTTTTTGGCCATTTTAAAACAGTTTGATTGCAACTAGAGTGTGGTGATGGGATTCTCCACTGACACTAATTGCAGGCAGAAGAGGTGTCTGTACCTCTGTTGTCTTTAGAATTTTGCTGTGTGTTTGTGCTGCTGATGCACAGGGCTCAGGGGCTTCCCTTGGCACAACCTGTGCCAGCCAATGGAGATAACTTGTCAAAAACCATCATTCCTCTTGCCTTCATGCTACTTAAATTACCTTCTCAGTCACCAGGTAAGCATTTTCTTATTAGTTTCTTTGTTATTAATTTTTTTTGGTAAGGATAGGCGAGGATGAGTGACTTTTGCTGTTGGTAAGGGACATGAAAGGCCTGATTCCCAGCTCTAAGCTCAGCATATTGTATTGCTGAGTGCAGACTTTGACCTGGGACAGGTGGAACATGGATGAAGTGCTCACAGAAGTCTCAGGGTTTTCCTGTCCAGTGCTATGCACATTCCTTCCCTCTTACTCTTTTTGGTTCCCAAGACCAGATTTCGGAGCACCAAGTTCCTTGAGGAATCAACAGTCTTCTGTTCCTCATAACACTTCAGGAGTTGTATTCCATCTGCCTGGCTGGTCAGATGCCTCTGTAGCAAAGCTTCCTCCTTTTCCTGGTGTCAGGAATGATGGGAATGGGAGTTGAGGGAAGGAAAGATGCTTTAGCCAGCATCACAACAGATTTCCCCTCTCCTTAGCCTCCTGGAAATGGGTCTGTGCTTGGCTTGTTGCCATGCATCTTTGAGTGGGACATTATATCTCTCTCTGCTGAGCTGAGCTCATGACTTTAAGGTTTGTTTGGGTTTGTTTTGAAAGACTTGGAGGCAGCTGTCTCAAATTTCCACTCAAATATGTTCATTTGGCCTTGCTTGTAATGAGCTGAATTTCATATTGCCTGTACTGCACAGTCAGCTTGCTACACAGAATCTTAACAGCTTTAATAATTCCCCTAACCATCCAATTAGACTAATAATAAAGGCTTAATTACATATCCAGTTAATCATCAGATTTGTTCACTGAATGGCTTTAATTGGTAGATAGAGCTGTTACACTATTCCAGTTTGAAAGCTATCACCCATTTTTGCTCACAGCTACATCCACCACATTGTTTTTTATGATTGGGACTCGACCAGCATTTAGTGAGACAATAAAAAAGCTCCCGAGCAAAGAAATATAACCTCCCAGTGCTGTGGGAGCACCCTTCCACCTCTGGGTTCCTGTGTTCAAGCCAGGGCCTCTCTTCACAGTATTCTGTTCTGCCCATGTTGAAGGAACTCCAAATAGCAAATAGCTGCTTTAAACGCTTCCAAAAATGAAGATGTTCTGTATTCTGCCCAGGTAGTTCTTTCAAAATGACTGTTAAAGACTCTGGGACCTGGAAGCCCCTTGGCTTTGTAGGATTCAATAATGCACCACCTAAGCCATTTTGAAATAGATACTTCAGTAGCCCTGAGTCTTTTCTTATTATGGAAACATATAAATTGGCTCATCCTGTAAAACCCTTCAGTTTTAAAAATGTAAAACCTAATTGCCTTATGGACATTCAAAGAATGGAGGCGCTTCTCTGGGGAGATTTTGCACTGAACCAAAAGATGACAGAGCTAGTTACTGATTAAAAAGAAAAGAAGAGTTAACCTCTTGATGCCAGTTGTCAGGATTTCCCCCACATATATTTCTGCCTGGTTTAATTGCTACTATATTTCTACACCATACAGATCTTACTTCATTTTCTTCAGGGTTGAATGGGGTAACTGGTTACAGAAACCTCATTGTCCCAGTCATGTTCCCTTCATGCTTTCACATCAAATGTCCTGTACAGCTGCAAAATAATTTCCTTCCTTTAACAAGCTTTCCAGCATCCTGAGTTTGGAAGACTCATGTTCAATGTTGAGCTTTAGCTGACAATATTGACCTTTGCTGTGTTTCATGAAAGTATCATTTAAAACTACCTTAGCTGGGTGTAGCTGGGGGGGGGGAAGGGGGAGTCTTCCAGTATGTCAAGAATAATTATTCTGCCTTTGCATAAATAATCTGTTATCAGAGGAGAAGAAATGGTGATATTTTTAGCAGGCTCTACACCCTGGGGAAGTAAATGACACATAAAAATGAACTTTCAAAGTCTTGGTCTATAGAAAAAGGAGCAGTGTGTGACAGGAAAAAAAGTGAATTTCTGTGAATTAGTACAACTCATTATTCGTGCCGTACACACTCGCTGCCTTACATCCCCTGCACTGCCGCTGGAATAGAAAATCAAACTCCCGGCCGCCTCCCTGGCCTCAGTGGCAGCCGCTCTGATTGGATGCCTCCTGCAGCATGGCCGGGAGCATCAAGGAGCTGCGGGCCGGGGAACATGCAGAGCAGCCCTTCTTCAAGTGCGTGTCACAAGCTACCTTTAAATAGATGTAAGTGATTTAGGTTTAACAGGCGCCCCAGCTCCCCCTTGCAGCTCATTTAAGTGGGAGGAGGGGTGTACATACAGATCAATAGCCCTTTGACAAATTGTGTTTCCATAGCTGTATTCTTAAAAAGAAAAAAAAAAAGAATAGAAGATTTCAGAAAATGCACAGATGCTGAACCTCAAGTAGGAGAAATTATCTTACTTCAGCAGTCTTGTGTATAGAGTCCTGGATTTCTGGCTGTTTGGTGTGGAAGCTGTGGATTTGTTTAGTATGCATATTGCACATGAAAATTAAGCAATGTCAGTGAGAGCGTAGTGTGTAACCTTTCGATTAACTTCTCTTCAGATAATTAATGTAGTTATTCATAATGTGCTTGTGTTCATGATACAAACCTAATACTTTGTGTAACAGAGGTTGGAAAAATCAAGGTCTTGCTGATGGAGCCCAGAGGTGCTGTGTAATGTCCTCATGCAGCAATTTGCAATATATTGATATCACAATATCTTCTAGGTGACACCAAAAGTTATAGCTGCTGGTCCTGGAAACCTGTGACTGTCTTGAGCTTTTGCATCACTATGTATCACCATATCTTGACTCCTTGTGCATTCCCCTTCCCCAGAACTGGAAGTCGTGGCATGGCCTGTCCTTTAGCAGAGGAAGGAAAAGGGGTGTGTGCTGAGCAGAGCCCACCAGTTCCCTGCATTCTTTTGAGGGCCAGTGGAGCCTTTGGGACTGCTGTGTTTGGTGTCCCTGCTTGCCTGTGCTCTTTCTCCTCCTGGCTGGTTGCTGGGACATCTCCCTTACAAAGCACCTGAGCAGAGTTCTGTGTGGAGGCTCGTGGCTGTGGAAGAGTGTGGAGAGGACAAGCAGTGCTGGAATGCAGGGGCTGTGCATGAGGGAGGGGCTGAGCAGGCAGGTGCCTTTATGTCTGTGCCATGACAAGAACTTCTAGAGCAGGTTTTGACTTCACTGGTGCAGACAACTTTGGGAAAGAGCTGGAGATGTCTACACTCATCCATTGCCCTTGAAGCTTCATTAAAATCTTGTTCACAGGGATTAATAGTATTGTGATGCACAGTGGCTCAAGTCCCCCAAGACTTCCAAGTACCTATTTTTTTCATACACTGATAGCAGCTGATTTTGTGTTTTCCACTTTTTTCTTGTTTGCAGCAGCTATTGGCTTCCTTATTTTTCCTTCCACACATTTAAAACATTTTCCTTTACTGTGTTTAACTGCTTGATGGCTTCCTACTGAAGGGGCAGTTGCAGATAAGGGCGATGCCTGTTTCTACCCTCGCTTTCTCTTGTTCTGCAGCCCATAATGACATAAGCCTCTGAGCCATTAAATTTTTTTCTTTAGATGTGATCTTAGCTTAATGAACTGTTCAAAAAGTTGATAGGCATAAGTATGTAAAGAACTTGATAGAATCTGTGATAAGGGCTATTTTTCTGAGAATCTTTTAGTTCTCTTTTTAAGTGTCATTAGCCTTTTTTTTGTGACTCACGTTGTGAAAGGGACAGAAATAAAAAGAATTTATTAATCATTAGAGAATTCTTTCTAGGGTTACTGCTTTTTCTGCACCACTCTGCTGTGCCATAACTGGCCCTGGTAACACAACTCCCGTTTCTTGCCTTGGTGAAGGCCAGTGCTGCCTTCTGAGCTCTAGGATCTTCACTGTCATTTCCAGACAAAATGGTTTTGCCTGCTTAAACTTCTAAAGGCTTTTAAAAAATCAGGACCTTATCAGCTCTGGTTATTTGTGTCTGCCATACCCCATTCACTGTAATCAGGCTGAGATTCGTATATCTGTCCCTGCGATTATGCAGTGTAACACGTTGCTTACAACCATATCAGGAATCTTCCTGGTTTATGATGGTTCATTAAGTGCATACAATTAAGCATCTGTTCGAACTAAAATGTTAAACTTTATGGCATTTGCATTGACAACCGAGTGTGTTCAGTACAAATGCCACATTTCAGTACCTGCCTTTTTAATATTTTATGATGTTGTCTTGAAATTAACTTTTTACCCTTTTTTCCTCACGCTTTCAGGTTCTGCTTCAAGAGAAACGCTGAAGCTTGTTCTTGCTTCTCCAGAACTGTTTACATTTCTGCCCTGGCCTATCTCTGTGACCTGTCAATTCTTGTTTGCCTCTTCTGTAAATTATATGAGCCTTGAGACCTTTTTCTTTTCACACTTTGCATCAAACATTATTTCTCCCTCCACATTTATTCAGCTCCATTTAAAACTGTTAAGTGTTCACTTTTGTTTTTTTCACCCACAAGAGCAGCAATTAGTTCTTGGAAAGCTCACAAACTTGCAAACTGTACCCTTGCTAAGTGAACTTGTCTTGTGGTCTTATTACAGTGACTCTTCCTTTTCTCAGTGTGGATCTCTCTGCCTTCCTACTGCTCGTCATGGTCTTGTCAAGCATTCAAATGGAAGCTCTTCAGGGAAGGGCTTTATGTTTAAATATGTTTCTCTATAGCTGCTGGTGTACTGTAAGAATAAATGAATGTTCAAGGTCAGTCTACTAAAGTTTATTTGATGTGCCAAAACTCTTCTGCACTTTGGAGCTACAAGAATGAGCAAATTTGGAGATTTATGTCAAAGCTTTAACTGCCAAATTATGAATGCAATGTAAAATTATTGCAGCAGTGTTTTAACATTTTCCTGGTGGTCACCTTATCAAAGGGCTGTTATAGCAGAAGACAACACATTTTCAGATGCATTTGGGTCACAAGCCTTACTCTGAAAGCCACAGATGGGGCTGTCTGGATCTCACCCAGTCTACCAGGACTCTGAAATCTTTAGAGACAGAAATAATGTTTTGGTCATGCATATGTGAAACAAAAATTTGTGACAGATTGCGTTGTATGCAATGGCCCTGATTGTTCATATGATTTTATTAAGGAACCAATAGAATCAGCATGAAAAAGCTGAAAAACGTGCTTATAATATATGTCATGAAAATGGGATCTGATGACCATGTAGACATATTCCAGTAACACACAAAAACTACATTACAAGGATGTACCTTTGGGTCTGTTTTGTGCCAGTCTGGAGTATAAAAGAAAAAAAAAATGTACTTCTGCTGCTGGATTAAGTAGTTGCAGTCAGATGTAAATCAACAGGGCTATATGTCGAAGGTGTTCATAGTGGACAGTGGAGTGAAGTCATCCAACTTCTGAAGTTGCTCCATAGCAGCTGTTTTGGTGCTAGTCTCAGTTTTGAATATTAAATACTGGTTATGTTCAGCTTTCTCTATTTGTTTCTGTAGTGGCTGCAAAATAACTTTGGTTTTTTCCATCCAAATCCATTCTAATAACAATGTATTCATTAAAATAGTGTTGCTAATGAAAAAGACAGTCACTGTTAAGCTTTTTAGATCACCTTCGTATGTTGAGTTGAAATGTGATGGAAATTGGCCTCTCAAGGAATTATACAGCAACTTTTGACCATATTTCTCATTTAAAATCATTCTGCTCCTTACCCTGGATTTCTTGGGAGAAACAGAGTATTTGTGAGTCAGTGTTAGCACAAACATTGCCCTACAAAACCCGGTATTGGTCATATTTCAGGTGCAAGAATCTGAAAGGTTTGGAAAACTGGGGCCAGTTCATATAAACATCTAAAAAGCAAGTGCAATCCAGGTGACTTGAAGCTTCTGAATATCTTTCGACACTGTGCATGGTGATGTCTGTTACTTTGTTCACACAAGTCCCAGCACTTCATTGTTGTTCTCTCTTTGTGTGAAAGTGGCTTTGTTCACTTCTTCAGCCTTCTGGGAGACATGGCTAAACAGAAGGTAAATCCTTTTCTTCCCTCCTTCTCTTTTCTTTTGGATGATCAGACCTTAGTTCCCTTCTTTTCTCCCTAAGGAGCTTTGTTTCTCATTTTCCATTTTTGTCCCTCTGCTCAGCTGTAGCTGTAGCCCAAGGCTGTGGGTGGGTGATGTTTGTGGCAGACTGTGCCTCTTTATTTGTTTGCTTCCTCTTCCTAGTGACTTTGGGCTACTGTGCTCCTGTTCCTCCTCCTTTGGGCTGTGCAGTCCCACCTGTGGGCAGGGCATGGGCCACAGGACCAGTGGCTGCCCATGCAAACCTCCCTCCCAGAGCAGCAGCCAGAAAAGTCACCCCAGTATCAAGAAGGAAAGAAAGATCTCTAAAAGTGTGGCAACTCCAAAAACATTTTGTGAAAGGCAGAAATTACGAAGCATTCATTACCACAAAGTCTGAAGTGGCTTTCCATAGTTAGAGTTTCAGAGATTATCTCAGAAGTATCCTAGTGTGAAAATAAATTCAAAATACCAGGGTTAAATTCAGCATCCACTAAAAGAAAATATTGCAGAAGCAGGCTAGTATTTTAAAGAAACCTAATTATTTGCAGTATTAGCTTTTCAGACTCCTTACCAAGTGATATGTTTTGGAAACTCTGTGTATTTTCTGTTGAGTCCTGTCTTAGGACTGAGGGCTTTTCCGTCCAGGCACCCATTTAGAGAAATGAACTGGCATCACAACATTGGGTGTTTAGGGCTGACTTGCCACTGTGTTTTGGTGATGTATGAAAGGCTCTTTTCTACATACAGGTTTTATTTAAAATCTGATGAGTCTTGAGAGCTAATCAATTGCTGTCTGAAAAGATACTCTGATGATTTTTTGTTGAAAAATATTGATAGGGCACTACAGCAGTAGGCACCATGTAAATCAAGTGGGTGCTGCCAAACCATGCAGTCAGAGGTGCTCTTGTTTGAGATACAGTTTTTTATTGCAGAATTAGGATTAGCCTGTGCAGAAGCCAGGTCTGATAAGCCCCCTGGAGTCTTCAAAGATGAAGTCACAGAATTTTTTTTAATATATTGTCTATGGCTCTAAACTATGAATAAAGAAATAGATTTGAATTTGTTTTAATTTTAGTTTTATTGTCTCACCGCTGTGGTGGTGAACATTTGATGGACTCAAAGTCATTCTCTTGCATTTTGCAATTCTTATCTCCTTTATTTGTCTTCTATTATGGAATCTCTCTATCAAATATGCAGTTGAGGGTCCCTGCTGCTGCTTAACCTGAGCACAGTATGTTTCTGATTGACATCAACCAGAGAGTTCCCAGTGCTGCTTACTTGGACTGAGAGAACAGGCTAAAGCCCTTCTGCACTCTCGAAATCCGTCCTGAGAAATTTGAATAGCTAAAATGGAAGCTCAGTTATTTTCTAGGGGAATTACTGCTCATGTATAACTGGGAAGGGGGGAGAAAATAATGTAGAGAGGAAAGCGTTCAGAAAGAGAGAAAGTAGGTGATAAAAATAGGGCATTTCCCTGACTGAATTTCCAGGCTATACAGCGAGAGCTTTCACTCCTCCTTTTTTGACCTTAAAAAAGTAAATGGGGTGGGAAGGATGTTGGTACATCAAAACAATATTGGAAATTTCTTAATAGATTGAAGCACTGCCCAAAAAAATTGTATTTGGTTTTGCTGCTGTTGATTACACTGGAACTGGATGCAGCTGGCTTTAAAGCATTCTGTGATCCTAAGGCATGCAATGAGATAGTCCCCATCACAGCTCCCACGAACCTGTAACTAGTTAGAAAGCTGGCACTCTAATTATCTAGCAATAGATCCCCTCTTCTTGCTACTAGCAGCTTGATCTAAACTGGGCTTACAATGTAAAAGTAGTTCTGAGATTAATGCGGTTATTAAAAATAACATTAAAAAATCTATAACCAGTTGTATCAGTAAATTAAAAATATAGATTTTTCTCATGAGATGAAAAGTGTGCAAATATACCGTGAAAATGAAAGTGCATGATGTAGAAATATGTGTGTGTACAACATAATTTGTGTCTGTAATATAATATTGTGTAATGTCCAGTGATTTCAGCTATAAGTGAGCCCCATCTGCTGGTGATGTAAAGAAACAACTGAAGTTGTAACTGCAGGGAAAAGACGCACAAAAACCTGAAACTCTTTGCAAAAGATCAAGGCCTTAAGTATATAAATTATATATATGCATCTAGGTGCAATCTAATCATGACACTTCTTTAAAATACTCAGCTCTGCAGCACAAACTAATCACTATATCTTAATAAAGAATGAAAAAAAGTATTTCTGGAAAGTTTGCAGACAGGTTGTGTTTGTTGTCTTTTGTGAAGACTGAATTTTAATGCAAATGCTTGTGGTCTAATTTTTTCATGTTTCTGATTCAAATAAACATCAACAGTTTCTTCAGCTTAGAAAAGCAATATTGAATTGGCTTTTGTTTGTGGAATCAAACACTTCCTGGAAAAAACTTAATTATCACAAGCTCATCTGGTTTTGTTGTGCAAGGTAGTAGCAGTGCCCCCAGCTAATGAGAGCAAGGAGAATAATTAGAAAGGAAGCCCTGATAGCCTCTATGTGTATAAAATTCAAATTGGGCATTTCCATTGTATTTCTGCTCTGGTGTTGGTTAAGGTTGATTTGTGTTCAAGGCTCAAGTTAAAGAGTTAAGGGCTGTCTCAGCACTGTCTCACAGTTAAGGGCACACTCAGCATTTGGTATGATGCCAGGGGTGGCTTTTGGTAAACATTTTGGTTTCCACCTTTGCATGGACTCCCCATCCCAGCAAAAGCTCCATGAGGTGCAGTTACTGGGAGCTGGCCCATGGCTGCAGTGGGCTGAGCTAGCACAGAGCTGCTGGGACAAAGGGGACTGCTGGATGGCACCATGAGCCCACTGTGACCCTTGGCATACGCCCACACCAGGTTGAGTCAGGCCCCAAGGGCCTTTTCTTGCTCGTGGACTAAAACCAGGCACTCTCTTTGTGGGCAGGTTTTTGAAGTGCAGCCTGCCAGCTCAACAAGGTCAGCCAATTCCTGTCTTAAACCAGTGGATGAGCAAGGCTGGAATGGATATAGGAACAAACTTAAGGTGTGTGAGGTTTACGAGTTCCTGTACTCCAGTTTCTCTAGATGCACAAAGAGCTGAGTTGAGATTAAGCATTCAAAATAATCCGTTTCAGTTCTTTATTACTCCATTGGTAGGGGTTTAATTCTTCTTCATTTCTCAAAATAAGCATATTTTTATGTCCTTCTTTACGTTCAGATATTTATAGCTCTATACATCCTACACAGCTTTTTAGGACCCACACTGGTTTTAGTGCTACCCAATGTAAAACTATTTTATTTTGTGTTTTCATAAATGCAGCTGATAAGTTTGTTACAATTATGAGTGCTCCAGTGTTTGTAAACAGTTTGTTATGTTGTGACACGAGTCAGGGAGTGCCTGAACTGTCAGTGTGTTTGACACTGGGGTGAAGGGCAGGTGCTGTGGGGGCCTTCCCCCTCCTGAATGGAGCTGTGACTTGCTATTAGTCTGTTGTGCCTCTTTCACTAGCTATAAGTTAACATTGCATTCGTGGTTTTGCTTGTTCAATATGGCATCCTTTTTTTCTGAGCCTAAATATTTCTGAGTTTTTCTTTTCTTTTGTGTTGACCCCTGATGTTTTAGAGAGAACTACAGAGGGAGAGGTGTAGCTGAATTCCTGTCGCAAAGAGGAAATGCTTGTTGTATACTTGAGTTCTGTATAAAAAGATGGGGAAATCTGCTGGGCATACAGTCTTAATCAGCAATGTGCCAACTGCTCTTTTTTTTAGATCTTCCATTACAGTTCTGTTAGCTTTTGCTAAATCACATTCTTTTCTAGTTTTCGTTAATGGCCTGCATGGCTTTCAGCTTTCCCTGTTAATTATAACATCAATTTGAGGACCTCCTCTAGTACACACTGTCTTCTTCTGAAAAACTTGGAAAGGGTTTTCTGTTTGAGAACATCTTAAAAGGCTGAGACATGGAGTTATGGCTAAGCTAAGGCTGAGTTATAGCTTTCACTCCCCCACTTGAACTAATATTTAGTCCATTTAATGCTGTCTGGTGCTGTGAATCTCTGCAGAGAAGCTATTCCATGAAGCTTTGTGTATGGGGATTTTATGAGATCCTTCTTTTCCCTTCAGCACTACCTTCCTGCTCTGTACAAATTGTGTAAACTTAACCCTTTTCCCACTTTGCTGGAGGGCTGTGGAGGCTGTGATTTCAATTCTGACTAGGCTGAGTGAAATGATTTCACACTGCAGTATTCAGCATTTCTCACAGAGACAAGTCAATATCTACTGTTCTCTTTTGACCTTGCCATGCAAACCCAACACAACTGCAATGAAAATGGATGCTTTCGGTGTTCTTTATGTAATGGAATTGCTTATGAACTGTTAATTGTGGTGGTTACAACTGTGTAGTCAAAGCTGCTTTTCATTAAGATTTTTGGTCTAAAAATACAAATAGCACCAATGTCTCTCCTAGGGGCCAAAGTTGACCACTTCTGGTTTAGACTTCAGTAAATGTATCAGTGGTGTATTAAGTTTTAGTTTGCCTTTGAACCGATAATTGATAGCAGTTGAAATTGGAGCTGCTCTTTGTAACAGCAAAGAACTGTGAAACACCAGGTGGTTGCAACCCGTGGCCAGGAGAAAATTTGAAAGTATAAGAGGAAGGAGGGCAGAAGGAACTAATGCTGCTTTGCAGAGGCAACTGCCATGTATTTAAAGTAATTTTATGGGTGAGCAGTAGTAGGGTGGGTGCAATCAAGTCTAAGAGAAGTAATAACTAATTAAATGACAGCTGTTATGTTAACAGGAAAAGAACTAGACCAAGGGAAAGGGAAGGTGTGGTTTGGGAAATCTTAAAAAAAAATATTTAAACTTGAATCACTGTGTCCATCTTTCAGGCAGGATAAATTATCCTTTGATAGAATAAGATTTTTTGAGAACAATGGAAATATTACAGAAGCATTAAGAGACCACAAACCTCATTGATGGAGTATAGTGGGCACCAAAGTTTGAATAAAGCACCTTCACATAAAGCAAGTCTTTATCTTAGAGGATTTTGAGTATGACCAGAATGAGTTTATAAAATTTTGACGAATTATGCAGCCCTGTATGCAGAGGGATGGCTAAGTTTGGCTGTTTATCCTCGTGTACTCCCTAGCTTTTCTGAATTGTTCCCTGCAAGATGATTTTCATCAAAAACATATTATGTGAGGAAATATGAGTTTTGTGGAAATTGTAAATTTTCACAAACCCATAAATTTTTGATGATGGTTGTTTTTTGGTTTTTTGTGTTTTTTTTTTGTTTATTTGTTTGTTTAACGGGAGGGAAGAAGAAGTATAAACAAATTCCAGATTTTTTTCTGATTTCAAATTTGTTACAATTTCAAGAATTATTTTTAAATGCATGGGATAAATTGAAAACAGTCTTTTAAAGACTATGTCTAATTTTGGCTAATTATATCATATCCCAGTCTAAATGGACATTGTCCTTTTTCAATAATTATTATAGTTTGAAAACCTGTTGAAAGTTTCATTTGTAAGAATAGTGTTTGCCAAATACATAATTTATCAGCTTCTTCTGATTAAAGGAATGATTACAGAGCTCTGAAGTAACGGACTGCAAGGTAATCACTCTTAAAATAACAGAGCAATCAAAACATGAGTTTGTTTCAAGGCTCAAAAGAGATGTGAATTGATTTAATATGTTGTCATAACTTCAAGTAATTAAAGCTGATCTAATGACACGGTAAATACCAGTTGAAAGAATTTAAGCTCTTAGAGTCATACTAGATATTGAGGAGAGAGTAGTGTTGTTGTTGACTTGAGCAGGTTTAATACTGCTCTGAGATAAGTCCAGATATCTGCATTCAAGAAAATCCAATGAAGTGTCTTGCAAGAGGTTTTTAATTTTTGCTTTGCTTTTTTAAATATAGTTGTCACTAAATGGTTTCATATTGCCTCATTAGAGACATTTCTTGACTTGTGTGCTGTAGGCACACACATCCTTTTTTAATAAAAATAATTTCAAGTTGATGACTGCCTACAGCATGCTCAGTAGTGTTTGGAGAAAAAGGTAACCTATTAATATGCCTGGATTGAATTATTTGTGCTCAAAAATGCTGGGTTTTATTTTTATAGTATTTTAATATTATTTTAATATGACTAATCAGATCACTAAAAAAACCCTCAAAAGCCTGCAAGGTTTACTAGCTGACTAAAGAAAAGAAATAAAAAAGGAAAAAGAAAATCCCCCACAAATAAAAAGGGAAATATTTTGTCAACAGTACTTGCCGTCTTCTTAAAAAAAAAAAAACAAAAAAAAAAACAACCCACCCCAAAATGTAGTTTTTTGATTTCTTCCTAATAAATGACCTTTCTTGGCAGATAAGTCTTGTACTGAGGCTCTTTAGATTTAAGACCATAGTGACAACACTATTAAGGGAAACAATTTTCAGCCATCTGGAAAGTGTTCTCACTGCATGCCACGTGTGCCCCAAGAGCACAGGGTGTGAGAGAGGCTGGGCAAGCACAGGGCCCGCACTCTCTCCATGGCTCTGCTGCAGCAGGAAGCAGCACTGACCAGGCCAGGTCCTCACTGTGCCTCCCTAAAATTCATGAGCTGGCAAGGGTCGAGAAAGTGGTTGGTTTGTTGTTTTTAGTTTAATCTTCACAGGAGCTTATGTGCTTACTTTTTCTCTCCCATTAGATGTTCTTTAGGATTCTATTCTAATCTAAATTATTCAATATTTCTAAGATTTTAAAAGCTGTCACTGAAAACACAGGTGTGCTTCTGCCATCAGAGAGGGAGTGACAGAACAAGAGGACAAAATTTGCTTGAAAGAAAAATGGCACACTGCAGCAATCCCTAACAATTTTTTGTTGTCAAGATAGTACTCTAGCATGTGTTTAAAGTTCCTTCATTGATAACTTAAATATTGTTATGGCATTCTAAAGAATTAATAGATTCCACTTCCAGTAGTGCTTAATTTGCTCCCAAAATTCAAGTTGTCAAATGTAAAATTAAGTCCATGGTTTGCATCATGTGGTTTGACATCAGTCTTAAAGTCTTCTCTAGATTTATAATACCAAGCAGTAGGAATATTTAATAATACTTCTGATAGTTGTAATAATTTCTCATTATCATTAATCATCATCTTGGAATGAAGTAGCTGAATGGAAGAAACCCCATATAGCTGCTGCCATTAAAAGATCATTTGCCAGCAGCAGCACATGGCACTGTGTGGGTTGGTTCCCAGGCTAACTCCAGAAGCTAAATACAGCAGCTCATGTGACACTGTGTGCTCAGTTAGGAGCTCATGAGTTGTTAATGACACCAGTTATACCTATTTTTTTTTCACTATAAATCTTTGAGATACTCGTACAGAAACAATAATCTAATCTGCAGCTGAGTAATTCTCCAGGTCACAGTCTTTGGTGAAATTTGTCTTCACTGCAAGCACTTTCAGAGGTAATCCTGGAGATGCAGGCTTGTTCATGCCTAGGAAGCTGAGGTGAGGACAGCTTCTATCCCATTTCTGGTAGCACTTGCAAGGAAAGAAACATTGCCGTAGCTTCTTGCTTGCGTTAGCTACTGTTATCCGTGTTCAAAGTGGTTGATGGTTGATGCACACCCATCCTGGAGGTGCAGGCCATTTGGGGCACAATGTGAGAGCTGCTTGCTTGGCCACTGGAAATGCTGGTTGAAACTGGTCGTGTAGTTTGTTTCTACTCACTGGAGTAATTTTGTTGTGCGTATGTGTGTAGAATAGAAATCTTAATATGTTTCTCTCTTGGTACTGTTTGTCTTTTACTTCTACACTGACTAAATCACTTGAAATTTGTGACTATTTATTTAGTTTCATAATCCCCTTGTGTGTAATTGAGTATCCCCATTTCACAGATAAAGTACTAATTGATTTCCTCGCCTTATGCAGGGAATTTGGCAGAGCAGAGAGTTGAACACATCTCTCCAGAGCTTGAGATTCCCTCAGTACTTACTGGGCCATATTCATTTTCTCTGTGTCTCCCTTTCCCCCCATTTTAGTCCTCTCCTTTTTTTTTTCTTTTTCTTCCTTTTTTGCCCCCAGTTTTCAGAAATGCACCCTGCACTGTAGAGAGTAGACACAGGTAGCCTCTGACTATAAATGTCAATTTAAAAATGTGTCTTAAATAAAAATCCAATCTGGATACACAGAGGATACCACTCCAAGGAGGAGGATGGATAGAAATGGATGTCAAAGGACAGTGACATAGTTCTGCAGCAGTTAGCATCACACAATAGCCTCTGGATCCCTGCTGTTAGGAAGTAGAATTGCATAATAATAAAACAAAGAACTCTAATACTTGGTCAATGTTTTTCACCTTAAAATGTGCGCTTGTTTTCTTGTTATCTTTTTTCCAGAGCCGCTGCTTAAGACAGACAAGTATTCAGTGGCTGGTACATGGAAAAAATAAAATTGCCCTTTGTTAAGAGCTACTACTGAGTTATGTGTTCTGTGTATGTTGAAAACCCTGGAGCTTGCTGAGTGTAAATGTTAACTGTGGTCACTGATACTGTGTTCTGATAGATACCAAAATAGAGATTTTCTTCCACTGCTTTTGAATATATAAAGCAAAAGTTATTTTGCTTTACTTGCTACCTTTAAAAGGAAACAAAGTTAGGGGAAAAGAATTGCTACTGCAGAAGCAATTCACAGTGCAAACTAGGGTCACCAACTAAACTCTTAGAGATGATATGTATGCCTTTCTTGATGTAGACTAATTTGGACTGTGTCATTTTTAAGGCTGCAATACTTTCTAATATTCTATTAGAAATCATTATTTTAGAGTTATAAAACATGTATGCTCTTTTTCCTAAGAGGCCAAAATGGCTACAGGTCTTTCAAGTTAAATACTGTACATAATTAGATAGTTTTAAAAATGTATCTTATGTACCCAGAAGTGGTTCCAGTCTCTTGACAACATACAAATAAGACAGATAATTTTTTCAGTGTGTATTTACAAAGCTGCCTAGCCTTTCAGTCAATATGTGGTATGGTAGCTTACACAAATATATGCGTTAGTACATTTAAGCTGTAACTCGCAGATGCAAATACGACTTGAGAATCCCTCAATGGAACTGATACTGCTTTGTATGTTCAATTATAAATGTAGAAAACAGTTTTTGAAACCCTCAAACATATCTGTCTTAATAGCAGCTGAAATCTGTTTTGTTTTTTTTTTTATAATAACAATATTTACTTGGGGTATACAGTAACACAAACATCACCTTTTAAAACTAGTAGATCTCTGTACAGGCGTTCTCCTTTGACTTCCTTATGGAAGGAGGTGATTATGTTCAACAAGGCAATGAGTCTTTCACAGGTTACCATTTCAGGATAGTCTGTCTGTGGAATTTTTACACGTATGTCAGTGCCCTGCTGAGAGGTCTGTTTTTTCTAGATGTGCCAAGCACCATATGTGAAGTGTCCAACTGTAATTAAGTTGTCTGAAGTTAATAACTGCTTAGGTGGTTTTAAACATAAATCTGTGCTAACAGGCATGGTGGCTTTTGGGCTGAGGCAAGATGCAAGCTCCCAGCAAGGTTGCCAACATAAAGCACAATTGCAAGACATATTGAATTAGAAAATCTAGAGAAGCTTGAAAAGCCAGCTTGATACAAATCCAAAGCATTTCCTGACCTCTTTCTACTGTCAATTTAAGGAGGAACGTATCTTGCCAGGTTACAGGTGGGTGACCTGGTTCTGTAGAAAACCATGGTGTGGTAGCAGCAATCTGGATTTCACTTTGGCACCCAGCTAACATGCTGGCTTGGTAGATGGGGAGCTTGATGCAGGAGGGATGGTGTTTTCTGAACCAGAGAAATGCTTGTTAAATACTATTCTTAGTGCCTTCAGCATACACATCATACCTCTTTGCTTGAAATTCTTCCCTGTGATCAGAGCAAGGGCATCATACACGGGCTGGACAGTCAAGATGTCATGAAGTGTCAGAGCCTTTGTTTTGTTCTGTATTTAAGTGTTACATTAGGACAGCAGTAAAACTGAAAGGGTTTTTCTGTAAAGTGAAGTAGCTTTATTTCTTTCTGTCCCTGGAAGAGAAGCTGATTAGCTGATTTTTTGGGAAGCCATCCTTTAATGTACAAAAACAACAGTGACTTTTCTTAGTGGGTCACTGGAGTAAGAGATAGGTCCATTTACTCTTCTGGTTTGAGCCCTTTGAACAGTACTTGAGACTGCTGCTATAATTATTTTTAACTGTGCTTTGCTTGTGTTCTTGTGCCACCAGGCATGTCAGTCAGTCAAGCCACTTCAGAAACTTCAAGTTATTGTCTCAGTCACTCTAGTCCTTCCTCATTCTCAGTGCTTTGGCTTCTGCTGGATGCAGGTGCCTCTTTGCATCTGCAGAATTCACAGCCTTTTTTTGCTTAGGGGCTTCTGAATTGCCACCATCACAATTTCAGGTAGACTGAAGGATAAGAAAATAGCCAGAGAAACTGAAGTTGGGGTTTGGTTATGAACTTGTGCAAAAGATGAAAATCTTGGAACAGTCTTTTCTCCTGGCAAAAAGATTTTCCTGAAAAAGTGGAGGAAGGAAGGTTTTTGCTGTTTGAGGACATGGATATATCCCAGGAGTAGACAAGTGGCACAAGATGTCATTCTGTTAAACTAGTGCAAGGTTGTGAGGTTTTGTTTTCCACCAAACCAAATGGATAAATGGAAGTGAAACCACCACATTTGCTAATATTGTGATTTGAGCTTTGTTCACCCTTTGCAGAATGTGCAAAACCAACCTCTGTAACAGTGCTCTAAGACCAGAAACATCCCAGGGCGGTGAAATACAGCCGTGGAGAAACACAATGTCCCTCCTCTGCTCGCAGAAGTGGTACTGGGTTAATGGAAGCCTTCACTCTGGAATCACTCTGTGTTTGTGAGGAGACCTGTAGGTCCATGCAGACAGCAGGAGCCCTCAGCACGTGTGTCTGTGTCCGTGCTGATGCACAGCTTGGAGCTGCACAGGCTGGGGGGCTTTGGCTGATTGGAGCAGTCTCGGATGCATCGAGTGCCGCGTGTGCATGTGTGTGGGCAATGTGCCCGCGAGCCGGGGGAAGGAGAGCAATTCCTCCTCCCTGCAGTGGATTCATCCGGCACAGTGGAGGCCAGAGTGAAGAACTGTTCCCTGGAACCTACCCCGCGCTCCTGCTTCCTTAGCTCCAGGCCATTGCTCCTTGTCCTGCTATCTTCTGAGACCAGATAATTCCCTTCCTTCATTTATATTATTACCTTGAAGGTATTTATAGACTGTGATTGAGGCCCCCTGAGTCTTCTCTCTTTGAGACTATGTAAGTTTAGCTCCCGAAGTCTCTCCTCACACATCTTACCCTCTAATTCCTCTATTGCCTCTCTGTATTTCTTCTAATATTTTAAACACTTTTCCTAAACTCCAAGCACCTGAGCCAGCTGTAGTGTATCGCTAAGCAGGGAAATGCTATTAATGCCTACTAAATATTCACTTTGCCTGTAACTCATCCAAGACCAATTCTAGTTTGTGCCCTTGCTCATAGTATTGTATGCTCCCATTTTGTGTACTGCTGCCAAATGGTAAATTTTTTCTTCTGCCTTTGTGGGTATCTTAGACAGCAAAGTGCCAGTGCTGTTTAGTTCTACTTTTGTAATACATTTCATGCTTTATGCTTTAAGCAGTTTTTTTCTTACTGGTCTCAATTTGCTTTTAATACAATTTTGTTTCTTTTTAAAATTTTTTTTAGTAGACCTTATTCATCAGTGTTTTAGGGCATCTTGTGCCTGCCTAAATGTGAACAATGTAGGATCCACTATGTACACAGACACTGAAAGATGACCTGTGTAATGACTAATACACATCACTTTTCTCAAAACCAAGACCAATTTTATCAAAAATACCTGGGTGTGGTACCTAAGAATTCACCTGCCAAGCCACTGCTTTGACCACAGGTTTGATAAGTTGAGGAGCATATATTGCCATTGCAAGCTGTGCACAAAAGGCTGAAGACAGAAGAATGAATCATTGCTTTCTATAATCTGCTAGCTCCTTTATGACAGAAGCTGAATATTCAATGTAAAGACCTGATTTTCCATGATACTGGTAGGTCTTGGAGTCTTTCTTCCACCAGGATATTAAAAAATATCCTGCTGATATTGAACAGACAGTACAGTGGATCACATGCTGCAGGAACTGACCCTGTAAGAGGAACGATGGTGAGCACTGAGCTAGGAGATCTTTTATTGATATTTGCCAGGTGTCCTAAAGGATGCCTCCTAGTGCAAAGGAGCAATGTTGCATCAGGGTGGAGGAAACCATTCTTCCTGGCTGCTACAAACAATCTCCAAAGACAATGAGAATGTGGATCGGCAAACATTTATGGTACCAGCTCTGTCACCTCACCAGTCTGTAGGTTTGTTGTACCTAGACACTGATCAGTTGGTATAGCAGGAATTTCAATTACTGGATTAAAAAAATAGCTTTCACTAAATGCTTTTTTCACCTTAATATTTGTCTGTCAGCATGAGCTCATTATCTCCTGGCAAGGTTCTGTTCCATTGACATTATCTCTTAATTATATTAAAATGAAAGAAAGAATTTTACTGTTCAAGAATAATTTCTAAAACTATAATTTAGATTTAAACAACTGTGTCAATAAAGCAGAGGGAGGATGCTCTTCAGATTCAGTGTAATTGGATTGAGTCTCTCAATCTGGTAAATCAATCCTCATAAAAATGGCATGAGTGTTGTGATCTTCCCTGTCTGAACCTGCTCCTTTGGTGCAGCAAAGCTGACCAAGCTGGGCTCATGGTCCCTGAAGTGGTTTCACTGGAACTTCCCTGGGGCCAGGTATGGTGGTTTGGCCTCTTGATTCACAAAGGGGGCACCTTTCATTTCTTTCCACTGCTAATACAAGTTGGAGGAACACAGAGACTTTTTTTAAAAGCTAACCAGTTCCCCACAGTTCCTACAATTACAATCTAAGTTTTTGGGATAGTTATTCCAAGGAATTGAAATATCAAATAGGAACAAAATTTGGGATGAAGTGCATCCGTACCAAACAATGAAATTAATTACATGGTCAAAGTACAGACCTCTCTTGCAGTTTTAACTACAGGACAGTTGTGATGAAATTGATTTTTTTTCCTTATTCCTGTTTTAAATCCTGCTCATTACTGGCAGTGTCTGAATGCAGCCACCCTTTTAGTTAATGTTAAGTGCAAACAGAAACGAGTTTGCATTCATTTCTCAGAAGTAACAAATGCTAAAAGGGTGTACTTGAATTGGGGGTGGGAGAAAATGTATTATTTAAAAACTGGTTCTGGTCTCGTAATTAGGAATGAATTGAGTTTTACGTGTAAATTAAGGTTGACAAACCTCTCTTTTAGTTGTGAATAATACTGTGTTTTTGTAATTCCAGAACACACCCTTTAAACTAGAGACTTAATTCAGATTACAGATTTAAAATTTGTTAAGTGCACATTTTTCAAAACATTTTGTTCCCCAAGTCAAATGGTTTTCTCTCCTCACAGTCTTGATCTTAGCTCTAAGGACAGAATCCTGTGGTCTGTTTTGTGTAAAATGATGATCTTTATAAGCTGTGCAGGGAACAAAGGACATAACTTTGGATTGGTCCCAATAAGTAAAGATTTCATCTTCTGCAGAGATTTAATTAATAGAATGCTTTTCTCAGATAATTTTATGTAAAAATGCTTTCCTTCAAACTCTCTGCTGTCTGCCATCTCCTTCTGATCTGGTCTGAAAAAGGAGTGAAGTTGAAAAAGTTTTGGGCGGTGGGATTTTTTTGTTTGTTGGGTTTTTGTTTGTTTGTTTTTGTTTTTAACAGAAACCATTTTTCAAAACAGCCACCAACTCTGTTTCAACACTTATGGCTCCAAAATTTTAACCCACACTACTGGACTTGGTTAATATTCTCTGTGAGTCAAACCACTTAATTTCCATGCTGGTAAAGGCTGTTTATTTGTAAGCTTAAGGTTAATTCTGCACTTTGGGTGTTTATAGCACTAGGGTTTCTTACAGTTATTTCCAGCACATCACTAATGATTTTAGTCTAGTATTGATGTATCTTTATATTCATTGGAAATGTGTTCTTAGTGTTTAGCATAGGCAGGCCCTATGTAACTAAAATCCTCTCTAGGTGTCAGAGGTCAGGGGATCCTGAGGCAGGTCTGTGATGTGGAGAAGGTATTTGTTGTGTGTGAAGCACAGGGAGAGAGGGAGGAAATTGTGGTCTTCAGTAGCCATTTGCTGCAGTTATACATCATTTGCGGTATTCAGAGTCATCAGACTGGAATGGTTTGAGTGGTCATAATTTATGTAAAGTTTAGGTGACTTTAAAAATACTTTAAATATAACAGTACTTAGAACCTTGCTGGTATCAGCTGACATAAACACAAGTATAAGATATAATCCATAGTAGGTGTTTCCAACCAAAAGCAAAATAAATGACTGACAACACTTCCAATTCCTGCCAGCCAGATTTCATAGAAGTGGGAAGAGAAGGGTGCTAATTTCAAAGGCAGTTGGGCTGCTGAGGCAAGCAGGTGCTGGTGACTGGCAACTGAATTGTGGTGCTTCTACCTAATGGCAACATCGTTATCTCAAATTTTGCATTAGCAGTCCTATATTAAAACATGAAATTATGGTTAGTTCTGGAGAGGTTGTTGGATAGTTTCAGAATCGAGAAGAAATACAGTAGCTGTTACTGTGTTGTACCCCAGAGCCACATCCTGGAAACCAGACAGAAAGTATTAACTGATCATTGCCACTGTTATCAGGGCAAGGCCAGCTAGCTCCAGCTGGGGCAGTAGCTTAACCATCAAATGAAGCTTAATTAAATTGAGGGCAATTGTAAAACTGTTTACTCTAGAAAAGTGTTTTAAACAGGGGAATGATTTAATCAGCTACATTTCTGTTTGTGTTATCTCATAAAGGTTCCCAGTGTGTGTTCTCCACACTGAAAACTTGAGGAGCTATAAAAGCCTTCAGTGTACATACTAGATTATAAAACTTTTTTCAAAATTAATTTTTATTGCAAATGCTTTTTATACTTTGAATCCTTTCTGGAAATAAATTTTTCACTCTTTATACAGACAGATAAATGTATTATCTCCTAATCTGCAGCTGAATCACCATAAACCAGCATTTTGATAGAAGAATTTTCGCTACCATGGGATACATAACAGATTTTCTTTCCTGCCTGTGGTTTGGTCCTGGCCATGATTAAAGGGACTTTTTCTGCAAAAATGTCCTGTTTTCAGGGAGGTCTTAAAAATTGCACAAATGAGAAGTTTTCAGATGTTCAGGGTGATTTATATTTAATCTCTGTATGTTCGGAGTGGACTAAAAATGGCAGGCTTTGGAGACTTGTTACGAATATGATTGGGACCAAAGGCATAGCACAGGTAATTTTTGTGTCAGAGCTGAGCCCCCATTGACTAGAGAAGAAAAATTGGCTAAATTTTAGGTGTGGAGGATGTATATTCCTCTCCTCTGAAAGCAGAAGGTGGAGTTTCTTCCATATCCAATCAGTGCTGCTTTTCTTTAAACAGCCACAGCTTTTCTGGGCTTCCAGTACCTCATTGCTCTCATAAGTGAAGAATTTCTTCTTTGTATCTAGCCTAAACCTGCCCATTTTCAGTTTAGAGCCATTCTCCCTTGTCCCGTGATTACATGCTCTTGTAAAAAGTCTCTCAGCATCTTTCCTGTAGGCCTCATTTGGCACTGGAAGGTGCTGCTATCTCCCTGAAGCTTTCTGCAGGCTGAACAAGCCCAGCTGTCTCAGCCTGTCTCCATGGGAGAGGTGCTCCAGCCCTGTGATCATCCTCACGGGTCTCCTCTGGACCCGCTCCAACAAGTCCACATCCTCCTTATGTTGGGGTCCCAGTGCTGGATGCAGCACTGCAGGTGGGGTGTCACATGTGAATCTGTTTGCAGAAATGCATTCAATTAAACCAATATATCTTTTGACAGAGTAGAAGAATTATTCACCTACAACCACCTCTCGGAAGGTGGAATGTCAGAAATAAAACACTCACACAAAAGTCTGGATTCACTAATCTGGTGCTCTCAGGGACTTCAGGTCATCTAATAGCTTGATGAAACAGAGTAGCTCAAAGGAAAGTGCTTCCTCTGGGATGAGATATCTATAGCAATGGACTTTCACAGAGCTATTGGAAGATCAAAAAACTAACAATTGTGGGATACGATGCACTGAGAGCTGCTTTATGGGAGAGACTCGTTGCTTTTAATGATGATAGGATATGCTAGATATCAGACTGGAGAGATTAAATAATATATTTGTTATTAAATACGAACTTAACCCACACTGCTAGAGGGAGGCAGTATTTTTCTGATCTTACATGGTATAGATTCCTCTTAACACTTCACAAGAAGACCTGAGAGTGAATCTGTGAAGTTTTGGTTGAGGTGACCTTTAAGTACAAGAGGGGATGACAGATGGGAAAACACATTATAAACAAGCTTCAGTATGAAGATTTTTCTCCATGTTTGTCTTCTGCTTTAAAGTAAAATGTTCTGTAAAAGCCATGTAAGGGAAAAAAAACAGAACGCAGCTTTTCATGTCATTGACAGTTTGCTGACAGGAATAGAAATCAAAGCCTTGGCACCTCAATTTTCTCTTTTAATTTGTAATTGTAGTCTGCTTGAGTTGTATGTGTTGGGCATTTCAGATGCAACTTCTCCTGGAGGGAAACACCCCTTTGCTTTCGAGCAGTCACTGATGAGAAGGGCAGTGTGTGGTCCCAGAGAGCAGGCCTGGGCAGGGTGCTCCCTCCAGCCCTCAGGAACGCTGTGGCACAGTAGCCTATGTCCAGCCTGGCTTGCCACCAGAGCTGGACTGGGTGGAGGAAAGTGAGCCCAAGATGCTCCCCAAGCTCGTGATTTTGGTGCAATTTAGGGGGAATGGAAGGATGGAAGCAAGCAGGGTGGGACTGAGATGACTGTCAGCACAAGCCTCTGTGTCTTGGGAGAAGAGTGGGTTCTACATCTTGCAGAGATGAGAAGAGGAAGATGAGCTAAAGGGATTTGTGCCTTTCTTGAGCAGGGAAGAGGTTGGAAGTGTGGAGGGATTGGTTGAGAGTTGGGCAGGAGGAGCAGGCATCTCTCTGGGCACTGGTGGTGTGAGACAAAGGAAACTCTTGAAGGGGTTGGGGATCATGGCCTCACATCCCAGGCACATGGCAGCTTGGTTCCTGCCTGGGCACCTTCTAACTCTCATCACTGGGCTTTGAATTTCTCACAGTCAGTGTCCGTAGCAGTGGGAGGGAAGCAGTTGGAGATATGAGAGCTGACAACCTCCCCTGGAGTTTTGCTGCTGCACGGCCTCGCAGGTTCCTGCACCCTTGTGTGGAGTTTTGCTGCTGCCAGTGGTAAATACAAAATATATTACTTTGTTCCTCATCTTTTAGGAGGGGAAATTAACTTCTGTCTATGGTGCTGGAAAGCTCTGAGCAGCACATGACATACAACCTTCTCAGTTAATAAGAGGAAACTAGTGTTTTTAGTCCCCAAAATGATGCACCCAGAGATCTGTGTGCCTCTAACAATGTAGTTAAAGTTGAATGGCCACCAGCAAAAAATGACTTTCAGGAACTGTAAATAATACAATAGTTGGAACTAATCTTTAGTCTTACCACAATTCTTATATGAGGCTTCAGCCATTTGAACAGCTACAAGACCATGTCCATGTTAGGGTATCAATATCTGACCTACTCCCCCACTTCTGGCCCGCAACATTGTTCCCCACTTTATTTTCTTAGAAGAAGAAACAGGAGCAGCTGAAATATTGCTTCTGTAGTTAATGTACCTGGCTACAAAAATGACAATAGCCTATAATTTAATTTAGGAAAATTAGAAGGCTATTTCTGACCCAGCAACATTAGAAATTGAAGTCTATTTGTCACCTGTAAACACAGAGCTCAGACAGCAACAGTGCAAACATCTTCATATTGCTCCCTGCTGTGATACTAATGTTTTCTGGGAGGAAGAGAATTCATTTTGTGGACCCTTCTTTAGAGCAAAGATTACCTATCGTCCTTAATTGTGTGCCTCCTTAGGAGGACATTGTATGGCTGGGAACAGTGCTGGAGTTGCTGCACCTGTGATCCCAGGGTAGAAATTCAGCTTGCTTTCAGGATGAAGAAATGACACTCATAGCTCTTGCAGAAAATGAGAATAAATACAACAACCCCTCCCCCAGGATGCACTTGCTTGCAGTCAAAGATTTAGAGTTGTGCAGTCTTCAAGTGTGACGTTAGTGTGTACCACCAAACCAGTCCGGACACTTCACGTGCTACATTGCAATTGACTTCTAATAAAGTATATAATAAAGTACTGAGATGTTATTTGTTCATTAAGAATGTATTGAGAAGATAATTATTTCTTAACATTTTTTTTCATGTACTTAACTTGTATTTAATTACTTAGAAATTGGTGTACATTATTATCTTGCACTTTCCAAATTCAGGTTCAGAGAGACACTTGCACTACAAATTCAATACAGCCTTTGAGGTTTGTACTTGTTAAGAGCATTAAATTTGTCAAGTATTACATTGTTGTACAGTGTATTTTGTGGTAAAATTGTGGATGCATTTTTCTGATTTGCAGATGTAATTCATTTACCTCTCAAAAATATCTGCAATAGAATTGTTTGAAACTCTGTCCTTCACATACTGACACTATGCACTGTGGCTGCCCCATTCCTGAGAGTGCTCAAGGCCCTGTTGGAAAGGGCTTTAAGCAGTGTGGCCTAGCAGAAAATACCCACGGCAGGGAGTTGGAATGAGATTATACTGAAGATCCCTTCCAGCCCAAGCTGTTCTGTGATCTATGACTCCAGCTGCTGGCCCTGTAACAAATTGTTTTGCTTTACAGTTTTTAGGCATGTAGGCTGCTGTCATTCAGGAAAATACCAGCATCTGTTGAATTTCTTGGATTCTGTCAGCTCAGGCATTGTTATTTTTAAGAATTTGTACTCGCTCAAGCTTCAATTCAGCTTTGGGTGTTTCAAATTGTTTTAAGCACAAACTGATTTAAATAGTTTCAAACTAAGACTGTATTGATTCCATAAGAGTTTTGTGGTGACACAAACAAAGGAAAGGATTGCATCTCTCATTAGCGTGGTGGAGAACATGGCCTGCATGTTGTGACAACAGTTCGGTTTTCTTGGAACAAAAGTTTTC
>VYZR01074717.1:0-26710 GCA_013400675.1 Oxylabes madagascariensis | reverse complement strand
CTTGTTTGATGTTTTCTATCTGTTGTTTTGCTAGCTCATTAATGTTCTTTTGTGTAGGTTTTATGAATTATTTGCTTTTAAAGTCAAATGATTCTGAAAGGTCTTTTTTTGTATTCATTGCTAGGAAGAGTGCAAGTCATTGATTAGTGACAAATGCCATCTTTTGAGAAGTTCTCTTAATCTTTGGGATGTCTGTTTTGAAGGTCACTTCCATTTATTAAAGAATTGCAACTGTACACCTGAATATTTCATGAATTGCCAGTATTGTTTCTGGCTTTTGCAATACTTCTGCATAGGAAAGGAGCCAGATAACAGAAAGATTTTTTAAATGTTACCCAGAAAGCTACATAGTGACCTAATNAAAATGCAATCAGAGAAGACAGATGTAGGTAAGAAACAAGTAGAGATAGGATATATGGTGCATAAATTTGCTATGTCTGTGTGATAGATCAAACAGGGTGACCTTAAAAATGTTCCTAAAACATCAGCTAAAATAGGAAATTTGCATATATTTAAATACTGCTTGTTAATGAAAGATGGACTAGAAAGAATGCTAAAAGAGGAAAATATAGCATGGGTGTAGTGTGCAAAAGAAAGGTCACATTAGCTATCAGTGCCTGAAATGTAAATATTTACTAGTTTGAAGCTGGCAGGAAGTCCTAGAAATAAGAAATATTATCTTCTACTGCTTAATGTATCTTCTTAGATAAAATATTTAGCTGAAAAAAAAAGATCTTGATTCAGCAAAGATCCTAATTAACCAAATGCTTAAAGTCAGACATCCTCTTAGATCCAAATTACCTTAATGGGACTACTCACAGATGCAGTTTTACTAGAGACAAGGGCAGGCCCCTGTGATGAAGCATGTTATCAAGATCACAGAGGTTGCTATGAAATTTTATCTGCCTTTTCATCGGTAAAAAGTGATGTTTATACTCAGATTTCTCCAGTGAATTTCATTCTCTTTTCTTGGGTGGAATTCTGTGGAAGATGGTTGGGTTTGTTTAAGTGTGAGATCAGATTGCTGCCTGGGAGATGGCACTTATTTCCAACTCAGGAGAAAATCTAGCTCATGAAGAGGACCTGATATTAAATCATGAGGAGCTCTTTTGTGTAAATAGTCATCTTGGACAAAAAGCTGTCAGGGGTTTCTTGATTCCTGCTGCATTGTTTCCTGGAAACCTTTTCCTCTGTCACCCTGTCCTCAGAGCAGCAGGTGAGCCACGCTGCTGGGCTAGGACGTGTTTGGACTCAGTCTGCCCAGGTGTCTGCAGTGAGCCTCCAGCTTTTTCATCATGTCCTCAGAATGGGAATTTCTCCAATTACGTAGGCAATGGCACAGGCACCTCTTGTTCAGCTCCACTGCCCTTAAAGAGTTTGAGACTGGCTTGTCCATCTGGTCATCCCTAGAAGTACATTATAATTATCCCCAGGTTCTTAATAAATCTGGGTTTTCTAGAGATTTCCACTGTAATTGGATCAGTCATTAATGTAGCCCAGATTTCCCACTGTATTCTGCTGAGATTACATCTGTTCCCATACAGTGACCCAGTTAGAGCCAAGACACCTGTGTGACTGTGACAAAGGAAATCCATTTGTAAAATGTTATAAATATTTTGATGTACACTATCGTAATAAAAAATAGGTAGTTAGTGCAGACAGCATCACCCAGGGCCTGCAAACAGCAGATGGATGTGCCAGTGGCATCCCAGCACTCCAGACATGGAGACTGATAGGCATAGGGGATTTATCCTTTCAATTTCCTTGTTTGATGTTTTCTATCTGTTGTTTTGCTAGCTCATTAATGTTCTTTTGTGTAGGTTTTATGAATTATTTGCTTTTAAAGTCAAATGATTCTGAAAGGTCTTTTTTTGTATTCATTGCTAGGAAGAGTGCAAGTCATTGATTAGTGACANCCCTTGAAGGAGTGGCTTGCTATAGATCTGGGGCCCTTTTCTTTGGCCTCAGTTGCTGAGGAATGTCTTTCTCTCAATAGGGCAGGATTTGGTGCATCATAAAAAGCACAAGGCTCTCACTGTTTCTTGATAAGGGCTCTTTCTGCACGTGGCAAGGGCCTGTCATTCAATAAAAAAGGTCTTAGTCTCAGTGTCCACTGGTGATTTGTGTTTAGGTGTGTTCCATTTGTACTGTCTCACCTCACAGGAATGGGCTGTTGAAGACAAGGTCCTTCTCACTGTGGGATCATTAAATCCAGGTCATCTAGAAAAGATTTGATCTGTGACAGAAACTTTTCTATGCATTATTATAATAAAACATGCCTTGGTAGGAGATATTTTAGAAATGCTGCTTTTAGGACTGCATTAGTGCAAAATTTTAAATTTGCCCTGTATTCTCAGCACTCTGCAAACTCAGCTTCCAGGATTATATGAACTTAATTCACATGCGTTTTCTTTAAATTTGAAAATTTTGGCTGCTTATAGACCAATTTAGGTTATAGAATCATCAGAGCTTGCTCATTTAGGGAAATTAGGTTCATTTGTTTATGAGAGGCCTGTTCAAAAAATGATACACTGTTCCATTGTGGTCTTTCCTATGGATTAGCCACAGTAGAGTATGTGTATTGGGGCAGCCAAAATACAAGGAGACAATTAGCTTTTCTACCAGAGACTAGTTTTGTTAACATTCCCTTGATTTGACAGCTGGAATAGATGAATGTCATTACTGACCTTTTCAATTTTACAGCTTCTTCACTTTCATAATTCCAACTCCTGCAGCTGCAGCATGGAAATGAACCTTAATAATGTTCCCCAAACTCTTGAAAATGCATTACTTACCAGTTACATTTTACAATGCTCTAAACAGTCAGAACCTTTCATATCACTGCTTTTGAAACCATAGACTAAATGCAATTAGCATTAGCAATTATATGGTAGAAATTTCTTGACTGCCTTTGTGGAGTAGATCAGGATAATCAAGCATTAGGTGTCCACAATTCACTGTGAAGGAAAAATGAACATTTTCAATGATGATGGAAAAAAATTTCCCTGAGTTTTGTTGATGGAAGATATTCTCTAGGTTCTGCTATTAATGCCTTTCATTTAATGTTACAGGGTCAAATACTGCTCACTTTAGCAATGTGAATAATTCTACTGAAGCTAATATAAGTAAATGTAAAGAGCAGAACCAGCTTTGGAATGTAAATTTCAAAGGTACAATTGTGTAAGCTGAGTTATCCTTCTGAAATCAAAGAAATTACAAGATGCTGTTCTAGATGAGACTCTACTGTTGTTCTTAGTGCACTTAATCACAGTCTGCATTTATTTTAATTGAGTTCTAGTTTAAAAAAAAAAAAAAGGGTTAGAAGGGATTCTATCACTATGGAGAAGGTAAGGTTAAGTAACTTAAAACTATAATTGGGGGGTGGGGGGAGGGTGTTGTTTGTTTTATATACAGAGTAAGACTCATCCAGATTTGACTATCCAGATCAGGTAAAACTGTAGGATTCATAATTGGAAAGCAAGGTGGATTTGTACAGAATAGCAAAATTAACCTTAGAAACAAGAATCCAAACTGTTAGTGATGTTACTTGGTGGTCTCAGGGGTAGTTATGGGGCTTACAGAGAAGCTCACCAGCAATAACCTCTTGCTCTTCCTCCTGCCAGACAGCCTGGTTAAGTCCACAGTGTATTAACCATGTTTTAACATATTTTTGCAGTCCTTTTGAAAGGCTTTTTTTTCAAGCTCTCATGTAGCTAATGGGTTGAGTCTCTTCTGGGAATTAAAATATCCTAATGAGATTAACTCATTAAATAACTGCCCATCACTTAGTTGCTGATACTCTTATTTGTGCCACTGGAAGGGAGAGCTGCCTCTGAAAATGTTAGCACTGCTTGGAGATGATTTCTCTTTGAATATTTTTAGTTTATTACATTTTCCACCCTAGATAAGTCAGCATCCTTTTCTCTGTCACACAAATGGATTGGTTGATGCAGTAACAGTCTTTTCTCCCTTCAGGTTGGTCAGGCAAAGGTGACAGGTTTTGCCCTGACACTGCCTCCATCCTTAAGGAACAAGACTTAAATCTCCCTGTGACTAATTAGTTGTCTCTCAAAGGATGGATTTGTTGGTGCTCACACAAACAGAATAGCACTGTTGCTTTCCACGGATCCCAAGAAAGAAAAAACAAAGGGACTTCCCCTCAAATTTTACCAATTAGCAACAACCCCCCCAAATAAAATATACCCCCAAACAACTCACAAATAAAATATACATATGAGTATTTATGAAACAGCAAACACCATAGAAGAAAACACAGAATAGCACCGAACCTGCATACTGGTGTCAAGTGGCAGGAGACATTGCCTCCTCTTAACAGAGGTGGTCCAAGTCTCATTTCTGCTGCCTGATTTGTGCCACAGTGGTCAGGGGAAGTTTCTGAGTGAGTAGCTCTTTGGGGCAAGGCCAGAAAGGAGTTTGGTTTTGGAATGCCTCCTGCAGGGAACAGATGAGTCTTGGCTTGGAAAGAGGTGGCAGAGGTGCCAGGAAGGAGTCCAGGCAGTGAGACCTGCTTTGGCTGTGGAGTTACACTGGTTGCTCCAATTTCAAGAAACAAATGTTCTGTCCCTGCACAAAGGACTCGAGTAATGCCAAGCGTGTGAGATTCCTTTGAGGAGCTGTCTGGCTGCTTGGATTGCTGGCATGCTTTAGCTTTAACGAGCCTGGGAATTTCCCAGCACCATTGCTCACGGGAGGGCTCCAGAGAAAAGAGGAGCTGCTGCAGTGACCTTGCAGGTCCACATGGGCAGTAGCATGTGTACAGGAGCAGCCTTTGGGAAAATAGCAGAGCAAAGCTCTAATTTGAGAAATCCCCACAGCACAACCAGCACACAGCCACACTGTTTAAGGCATGGTCTGAAGAAGTTTGATCTTTCTGTCCAGTTAATAAACCCACACTTGAAAATGAGATGTGCTTTTATGCTGACTGATTAGGACCATACTGCTATTGTGATGACATTAGTGTAAAACCAACAATTCCATTTATAAGTCTTAAGGATATAAAACATAATTCATTACATGCAATGTTTAAACTACATAAGATACTTTTCTTATAGGCTATGCTGCCCAGGTGTTTGTCTACATACAATCTTTCTGCTTGCTTCAAAATACAGCTCTGCTTTATTCACAGTTATCTGTCCAGGAAACTTGGAGGGTGCTCTCTAACTTTTCTCAGTGACACAAGCCTGTCATGGTTTTCAGGGTTATTTTTTAGTGAGCAAACCTCACTGAATTTATGGTATTGCAAATAAAATGTGAGTACTTTGACCGTTGGTGAGGTAAAAATATAAACAATACCTTCATTACATTTTTCCCCTGTTTTTAATCCAGTCTGGATTAAACCATCTGGTTAAACCATCTCAAATGACCATTGAATTACAATAGCAAGTGAGAAAAAAGGAAAAGAATTTTGTCTTGTCTTTTTTGAAGCCAAGGTCTCTGGTTAGAGTCACCAATAGGGGGACACAGAAAAATTCTTAATTGTCTGCACAAGGACACAGCACATGTTTATCTCCGAGGTGAACAATATCTGAACTATTGAACTTACTAAAATAAAACCTTCTTGGTTTTGGTGAGGAGGGGATTGTTGGTTCTGTTGTTTTTTTGCTTGAGTTTTTTTTCTAACTTAGTTGAACAAGTTGACTGAAAACAAATAGAGCAATGCATTTTAAGCATAGCCCTATGCTTGGTCAAACTGCTGGACATACTGTCTGCTATTTAATACATTACTGAACAGCCTAGGCTGTGACCCCAAGCACAGATATTGGAACCCAAATTACACATATCTTTACTCCTTTTGCATAGTGAGATAATGTGTTGTACTTCAGAACTGTCCTCCACAGCCTTGGAATGTAATGTTTGCAATGCAGAAGTGGAAATATCTGGGTTTCCTAAGGGTTTCATTCAGATGAAACAGCAGTGAATGTCTGTCTGCACCATGAGTAAATGGAACGAAACAGAGAGGAGCAACAATTCATTGCTCATTTTTGCTTGCAATAGACTTGTTTCAAAGACAGCAGAAGGAAATGGAAAAGGGGAGGAACTGCCAAAGTCACATCTGTACCTGTGTCTAACATTATCTTTTATGTCAAATCATTTCCATACCCAGGAAATCCCACTGGTGTTTAGTGCCAGCTGCCTGTGCATTACAGCAGAGGAACTGGGGGGAGACACCAGGGGAGAGGCAGTCACTAAAGACAGGGCATCCCTCTGTGCTAGTGACATTTGTGGGTATCTGCAGTGTCCCTTTGGGATGGGGCAGGAGGCAGGGAGTGGAGCTTGGGAGCACCAGGTGATGGCTTGGCCATCCCAGCTCTGTTGGGACAGCGGCACCTGCGGCCAGGTCACGTTCTGGGAGGGAAAGGGCAGCAGGAGTGCCCAGGAAGGGCATCCAGGGCACATTCCCAGGACTGGCCCTGACAGTAGGGTAGGCATCCCAGCACTGCCTTCTCTTTGCTCCAGTGATGAAATCTGTTGACTCAGAAGTTGGATTAATATTCAATGTAAGACAGCACATTGATACTGATTTAAAAGAAGAAGTGAGTGTACACAGTTCTCTCTTGTGCTTTTCACAGATATCAATGATGACAGATTTCAATATTACATTCAGAATTACTCTGGGAAAGGATGTGCTCAGCCCAGGACGCAGTCCATGGTGCGGGGTGTGCTCTGGAAATGCAAAATAATAACAGCTTATGTTAGTAGCATAAAGCATTGGTTACGTGTGCTTTGATGTGAAGAACCACACCACTGACTGAACTTGGAGCAGCTGTCAGGACTGAGGCACCATGTGATCGTTTTTAGTCAAGCAGTTTCTGAATCATGGGCCTATAATTGCTTCAGATTCCTGTTATTGATCTCTTATGTCAAAATAATTTAACTTTATGGCTGACTTCTGATGCTTATTGAGAAATCATATAATTACTTCCAACTATATGTGAGTCAATAGCAGTTGAGTACATACCACTATTCAGAGTGCTTGATAAATTTTCTTCCAAATAAAAATGAGCTCTACAATATATTAATAAATTTAGCAATCTGGATGCATCGTCCTAGATTACATAATAGCATCACCTAATATTTGTAGTACCTGGCATATCTGTTATGTGTTTGCATATAAAATACACCAACTTCAGTCCCAGTCCTACAAGCTCTGGGACTGCTGTGCCTGCAGAGAGCCTGGCAGGGTCTGCACTGATGCAGCAGCTGGGCACACAGAGCACAGATTGAGGTCTTGCTGGCCCAGCAAATGCCATGAAGTGCTGGGAGCCAGCACATTTTATTGTGCTGGGGTGGTGGGGACATGTCCTATAAAACACAAAAAACCTCTTCTCTTTCCATTTGAAGTTCACACCAGTCTGGAAAGTCCTGTCCTGTATATCACTTTCTCTTTTTAGCTTTGCCTTCGCTCCTTTGCTTGTACCAATAAACTGTCTGGAGCCTTATTTACAAACCCCTGTATCCAGCACACAGACATCCTTGTCCTCCTTCAGAGTAGACATAAATACATAGTCTCTTCTTCAAAAAGCTCATACTCCTGCATTTTCACAAAAACCTATCATTCTTGTTGACTGCAGGGTGGTGAAAAATAAACAGTTGCAATCCTTTTGAAGAGGCAGTTAAAAAAGCTCTCCAAAAAGCTAAAACTCTTTTCTAGAATGATTTAAGCTGAGAATTTTTGCACCCCACTGCTGATGGGGAATAGACTCTATACACACACAGAGCAGGAAAGGGACTTAGGTGATAAAAGACATTTTACTTGAAGGTGATGAAGACTTCACATGGACTCATTGAATAGCTTTATGCCTCAATTTCTAGATCAAATCCTACCTGAGAAAGCCCATTAGCTTTACTGAGTCCTCTTTCCCATGTAATCACTGCGCTGCTAGTACTGGTTTTATTCATGTCTGCATTTCTTTAAGTATTGTTTTATTAATTCTCTTTCCTTAAGAGGAATGTAGCATTAATCAGCCAGAGCATTTAGTACCTACTCACATTAATATCTAGACAATGCAGTGATTTGGAATTCTTTACACCTTTTTTGCAGGTTTTTCATTATATTTCTTAGTGTCTTGAGGATGCCTTTCCTCATGACATTTTACAATAAACCTTTGCAAAATGAATAGCTTTCATTATGAAATCAATGATATTCCCTCCAAACTTCAGGGGCAATGTCAAAGAAAAGCTTCTATAATTGCTAATGCTGAACAGTTTTTTATTACCAAACTCTACTTTCCAGATGTCACAGCAATACAGTCATCACCTTCCTCAGCACTTTTGGCCTCCCTTGTCACTATAGCTCTCTCAAGAACGTGATTGTCAGCCATGTCTTTTTCTGTTCTTACGTCTTTACTGTTTTCTGTTTGAATTAAGCCTTAAAGCTACCCTTTTAAGCAGAAATGGTGTTAAATTTATACCTGTGACTCTACATAGCAGAAACCTCTGACCCCTGCCTCACCTAAAATATGGTATAAGGATGAATTTTAATTCTGAAGCAAAATGTAGTTATTAAGAACTTGATGTATTAATTTTAATTCATTTTTGTTTTCAGAAGATCTGCTATGCAGACACTGAGTTCTGCCTGTGACCAGCCCACTACAGTCCACTCTTCTGAGTACTATCTTGGGTGTTAGAGATTTTAATTTGAGGTAGAGTCCATAGTAGCATTTTTAAGGAGCCAAATCCAGTGCTATTAGCACTGGCCCCGGGGTGCTTGCTACATGCACTGGCTGGCTCCAGGAGCAGCACCCTGCTCACTTCGGTCCTGCTGGCACAGGGACTCTGGCACCCAGAGGAACTGCCTGGGCAGAGAGCTTCCCAGGACTGCTGTGTCAGCTGTAGACACATAAGTTCCTCAAAATTCTGATCAAAAATAAATTAGGCACATTTTCTCTTAAAGTGGACCTTTGATCTTATGTGTTTACATATTGCAGCAACAGAGGGAATGTGAACTAATAGGTTTGGTAAAAGCCTTAGGAACTCAGCAGCTGTTCATTAAATCAGATACTGCGGCTGTTCTACTTTTCAACATCGTTCCAAGGTGCAAAACTGCATCAGCTTGTTCTCTCTCAGAGTGGGTTCCTCCCACTCCCATTTTATAAGGTAATCCTCTGGTTCACAAGAAAATGCACTTGAAATCCTAAGAGTTTGTCAGCATCTTGGTACTTTCTTGATTATAAACAGTTTAATGTGTCTTCCTATTTTTAGAGCAGAAATAGACATCTGAGTCATTAATTTGTTTGCCTTCTTTGAGGCCATTGGAATGTGGAAAAGATGAGTTAGCTGCCCCTGGCTACAGTGGGGGTTATGAAGGGCATGGCGACAGGCAGACTTACAGCAGGATCATGCCACCAGGCATCACAACTACGGTTCACCCAGGGAAGTTTCTTTGACTTCTTTAAGTAACAGCTTCGTTAAAAAATTCTTTAAAGCCCATATTTAGGTGATTGAATTTTTGTCATAACCAGGGTGCCATACCATTGGTTTTCCTGATGCTCTGTTTCACTTCAAAGGCTTACTATTGTCTTATCTCATTTCCTGCCTTAATTGCTTTAAATGTACTGACAAACACAACTGACCAATTATTAGTACTTTTTCTCATCTTGTCTCATTTGTTATCTGTGATGCTCTTCCATGTTGTAATTACTTTTCAATTTTTCATGACTCAAAATAGGAGGTGTACATAATGAATACAAATAGCAAATTGATTAAACGTATCATGCATTGTAGCACCAGTGAGATTGTCATTTGTTATTAATGAGAGAGATTTGTCAGGTGCTTGTGAATAGGTTTGTGATGCAGAGCAATCCAAACCTAACAGTGAAAGGCTGTGGCCGACTTTCTGCAGTTTTATTGTGATCCAACACAAAAGGAAGCTGTGCATGATTTTCAAGCTAGATTTGTATTCCTCTGGTTTGGTGCTATCTTAACTTCTTGGGCTTTAATAGCAAAACATGCAGGTCAGGTTAACTGGGGATATTCCAATAACTGGTGTGTTACTATAAGGCATCAAATTTCAAAGCCAAAGTCCTTTTCTAGGAGTTAAAATACCGATTTTTACAATGCTGAAATAAACGAGGCCTTGGCCTGCGCTGGTGTCCAGCAGCACAGCAGTCATGCAGCTCATGCAAGATATACAGGAGCCTGCTGTCCAGAACTCTGTGCCAGATTTAACCAGGCACACAGACACTCGTGTTTTGCACCCTTACTAAGGCAGCAGCCATCAGGCAGTGCACTGCTCCAGAGCTGTGCTCTGCTGCTCGTGGTCAAAGTGTATTGCACAGAAATAAATAACCATTAAAAACTGGTCTTCTATAGACTACAGCAAGAATTTGCTTTTCGAGTTGGCGGTTTAGAGAGGTCTCTTCCACGCCAATATCTGACAAGAAGTTTGTTTGATAGCCAAAATTTTCTTTTGTGAAATGAGGAAAGTTATCTTCATTGTATTGGAGTGAAACGGATAGAAAGGCTTAAAAATGAAAATGGCAATGCAGGAAATGACTTCCAAACCTTGAGCCTTAAGCCTTAAAATCCAAACAGCTGAATCCTTGTCCCCTCCATGAAGCTCTCTAATTTCACTGCGGATTAACAAAGGTTTGGTTTTTTTCAGAGTCAGAGCCTTGATAGTACTTTAGTTCCTTGTTGATGTACATTGCTTTTGCTGCATTTACTTCAAAAATATTTGCACCAGATGCAGATCTGACTGATGGTCAGTTTGTTCTAGCCATGGACCATACTCAGTTAAGAACAACAAAAAACTGTTTTCCGTCCAAATTATGTTTTACAGTGTGATCATCAGTATTATTTACATAAATCTAACAAATTAACTGATGATTAAACCTTGTTATTTAATTCTTTCAGCTTCTGCTTTCATAAGTGAATGTAGGGATTTTATTAGCATTATTTAAAACAAAAATTTTGATCATAAAGCCTTTGAAGAACTAAATCAAAATGTTATGCAGTTGTTATGCACCACAAGAAGAAAAGAATCTCTGAAATTTACTCTGAAATTAGAGACTTTAATCTGCATAATTTATACACTGAGTATTCATAAAAAGGACTACAATTGAAACTCACCTGTCATCAAAAGTAAAAGGATGGAAACAATAGCTAAGACTGAGGCAGAGAAATGGTATTATGGATGTTATTTCCTAAATATTTGCTAAGGAATGGTTTCTACCGGTTACTGAGGAAATTAAGGGAAAGTGACAAAGCAACAATCATTTCCAAGTAATAGTTCTTTTTTCTTTTCATTATCTGAGCTGTCTGCCCTCAGATCTGCTGCATTGTTCAGATTTAGAAACATTTCCTGCTGTCATAGACAAGGCAGGGACAGTCCAGGCAGGCAGGGGGAGAGCTGGGCTCTGCAGGGCAGCTCCCTCGGGCTGGGCTCTGCTGCTCCAGCCCCGAGCAGCGCCCTGGCTGTGCCCAGCTGGGCAAGGCTCAGAGCTGCCCTTGCTTAAACCAGTCAAAACTGGGATAGAACTTTCAAGTAATAAGATGGACATTCCCCCATTCTGCTTACTTTATTTTTTTTTCTGCCTCCTAACCACCCAGAGGGACCAGATTGATTTTTCTTGCCTTTGCAAACACTTTTGGCTCTTTAAGGTTTTTCCTCTTCGCCCTGCTCCTGGCAGAGGTTATCCTAGGAGTACCTGTTCTATCTCCAGAAGGGATCTCATTGCTAAACAAGAGTCCTGGGCAGGATTTACACCCTTCCTCTGGAAACACCAGAAGCTTGTGTCAGTTTCTGCTCTTTCATATTCCTGTCAGCTTGTCAGGGACTGTCATTCATAAAAAATTTAACAGAGGAAACCTGACAGGATTGGTCTCTTGGTGCTACAACAAAGTAAATATTTAATAATGACACGATGATACATTTCCACTAAACAGCTGACATTCTGCACTTCAGCACAATGGGCTAATAGTTCTCTTTATGACTATGCTCCCAGTAAAATACTTATGCAACAGGTGGATGGCCCGAAGGCCAGTGAACAATGCAGAGGCAACATCTTACCACTGAAGTGGCAGAATTCCCCAGTGATTTTCTCACAAAATATGACTTTTTGTGGACTCTGAATGTCAGTGCTCTTGGCCCAGAATTTTTAGGTGTGTTTGCCCACATCCACTGTTCATCCAAGGGCGTGCCATCCACTTGCTGGAACTACTACATCATGTCTCCAGACCTTGCAGAGATTCCAAGTGCTTGTTCCAGATGTGTTATTAACAGTTTAATGACAGCTGTAGCCATACTCTTCAATAAATTGTTTTCTTTTAATTCTGAATTGTAAATTTTGAAATATTGTGCTGTAACTACTGAAGCCCATGAATTGTTTCTCTGACAGTTTGGGATACTTTGTGGAGCAGGAAATTTTCAAGCTTTATCACCCTTTCTCTTCCATTTTTTCACTTTTTCTGATGTATAAAGTCATGTGGGACAGTTTGACTTGAGGGAGGAACGAGGTATTTTCGCCTTTGAAAATGTACCTTTTTGATGTACCTACCTAATTAGTTTTCTCTAGTCTTCCAAAGTACTTCTTGAACATTACCATTGGAAACTGGACTTGGTTCATAACTGGAAAATTATTTTAAAATATTTTTCTTCTCCTGGTCCTTTCTCCTGTATTTGAAATGACGTAAATAACAAAAGCCAGCCAACAATATTTAACAGTCTGATCATACTTACTGCTTCTTCACTACTTGTACTTTTACTTCTTTGTTCAGTAACTCATGACAGCACACAGACTGACCAGTTTGGGGTAGGTTAGAGCACAGTAGTTATTTATCCAATTAAATACAGCTCTCCTCTACACCCATGACTGAAAAATCTGCGTCCCTCAGTCAAGTGGGAGTGAAGGCCAGGCAGTGTGAGCAGGCACAGAATGTTCTCCATCCCCCCTGTGGTGACACTGGACTGGCTCAGCCTGAAAAAAGCAGATTGTACCGAGTAGGGGAAGGTTGATAGACCTGACACAAGACCTGCTACATTCTCCCTCGGAGCTACTTTCAAATCTGGGGCCTCCAGGCTGAGTCTTCAGCTAGAACTGCATCTAATATATGTGCAAACATAAGGAATTTTTCCCTGCCTTTTTTTTCAACTTACAGAAATATTCTAATTAGTTATTTCAGGTGGAAGAAGGGAAAGGAATTTGAAGCCAGGCAAATGTGCGACTGTTGATTTTGCAGTAGTTCTGTCAAAAAAATATATTCTACTTTTAATAGACACCATTTGAAAAGCAAAGCCCCTTTTAAAATGCTTCAGAACTCATGTCCTTTTTAATTGCCTGGAATTCATGGTGGCTGTGTGAGAAAGCCATAAACATATACAATCGTAAAAACACATTTAGACAACCCAAACAGAATCAGTGCCATATTATTTTAGTTTATTATTCCTAGTGGAGTACAGATTGGTCTTCCTACTTTGATATTTATTTATACCAAGGAACTACAAGAACATAAATGCCACTCTTGGGATAATCCTAATGCTGAGGCCGAACAGAATACACATTGCATCTGTCTCATTTGCAGTAAAATGAAGGAGTGTTTAGGTGTAATCCTGCTAATGAAGGACAAAGTTGAAGGTCAAACGTAGCCTTCAGAATGAATGTGTCACTGTGAAGCTGAGAGAAGTGTAATTCCGCATTAAAAAGTTTTCTTAAAATATCAAATAACTATGATGCGAAAAAAGAAAATGTAGCTCTTTGGTTTTATTATTCTCTTTTCTTTGAAGCCACTCAAGGATTTTAGTGCTCATATGAAAAATTAATGATGGGTTTTTGCTAGACAGAAAGCCTTTTTATTTTGCACACGATTAACAAAGAAAACTCAATGCAAAAGTGAGATGCTCAGCAGGGGGTGGTTCTCTCAGAGTCCGGCTCACAGCTTCACACCGTAACATTTATTGACATGGGAAAATACCCACTTTCATCCAAAGACAGTTAAACACATAGGATATGTGCAGGGCTGTACGTACTGAATAACAAGGAACAGCTTCTCCACAAAGGAAAATGTCAACCAAGATAAACAAACAGCCTAGCAGCAGGCTGGCCCTGCGCTGCCTCTGGGCTGCTTCGAGTCTACTGCAGAGCCAAGCGCAATGTTGGTCTTTTGCTGGTTATTGTCAGGAAGTAGATTATCGGCTGGAAGGCTGCAGGGTGGCTTCAGACAGCTTGCCTGCAGCAGAAGAAAAGCCAAGGACATGTAGGCAGAATAGAATAGAAACCAGAGCTGCACTCTGCTCACAGGCTGGTTTGATTTCTTGTTCCTCACCTACAGAGATCTCATTTGGGAGGGTCTGGATACTTTTCCCACAGGTCTTTTCCCACAATGTGAAATCACAGAGTAAGCTCACGTGAGCTTGTGCATCCTGCTTTAACTCTGTCATTTCTGTGCCTGCCCCTCCGTTTTTATGACTTCTTGTTTTGATCTAGTCAGCCAACTCTGTGCATTTTCTGGAATTCAGAAAGAGCCATCTGCTACCCATACATTCAGAAAGAAAGACGCACAAAAAAGGTATAACTTTTATAAATTATAATGGAATTATAATGAGTCTTACTTATTTTAAGCTTAAAAAAAGACGAACATCTGTTACTACTGTGTATTTATGATTTGTGCCTAAATACAGGAGGCTTTTAAAAATATCTGTTAAATACAACAATACACTGCAAAGAGCTGAGTGAGCTTATAAAACTCAGGCCAGACTTGGGATTTTGGTGTCAAACCAGAATGAAGCAAATCTCTCTGGAGAAACCGGACCAGAAAAGTTTCTTTTCTTGTAATACTAAAAAAACGAGAATGGCATTCACTCCCCTTCTCCTCCCGCCCTCCCCTCTCTCCTGCCCACCAAATACCATTATGAATTACAAGCTCTATTTGCATATAGGTTTCAAGAGGATTTTTGAAAACACTATGCATAAGAACTCATTAAAGATACAGAAGTCTCAAACAGAATTCTTTCATGTAGAAACTTTTCTTTCTTTCCTTAAAACTACATTCCCATAGGCAGCAAGGATAAAGGTTTCCCATGCAAGCTGAAGTGACTCTTGCTTTTGAGGTAAGGAAACCTGAAGAACTTTTAAGTTGGTAAGAACTGGCCTTGTGCAGGAGGACACAAGGCTGAGCATCTAAGTTGTATTTCTAAGTGATAAGGAATCAGTTACACTACATAGAGAAAGCCAAAGCCACAAATACAGCACCTGATAATAGCAGTTATGGGCCTTTCCAAAAGATTTCATTCTTTGTCTGATTTAGTCATAATTTGTTTGCTTGAGCACCTCTTCTGAAGTTATCTACAGTAGTGGCACTGAGGTGCAGTGACTGGTGTACAATTATAGAACCAGGTTGGCAGGATGATTGAACTGGCTAACTGCCATTTTCACAGCAACTGGTTCTTTCTTGTGGGTTTTAGATCAGATCCCTGCAGGAACAGATTGAGTGGAGTTTTATATTGTTATTATGGCTGTTTTGAGATGCAGTAATGATTTTTTGATATTTGATAATGAAGCCTTGAGATAATAGCAGTGGAAGCCTCGACATAGTTTTCATAATCTATTGATTTTGTGGCTTTTTTCAGGGTGCATTTTTTTCTTTGCTATCATTGGTTGTTTGGTTTTTTAATTATTTTTGTGGGGATTTCTCTCAGTGCTTTTTCCTACCACACAGTGCTGCTACATATGAAGTGTATACAAACAGTGTGCTTATTTCATCCAAGTGCTACCAACCAAATACAAATACAGCCTGAGTTTGGTCCTGCATTACTAAACTCAGTGATAGCTTTACTTCAGCTACATAAAAAGCTGGATTAGACACTATCTGAGAATTTCTGGATGATTTTGATACCATGAGATTCTATTCCAGTCTAACCCAAAATTTAGACAGACAGTAGGTTTTAGGAATGACTATAATTTAAATCCCTGAATTATAATCTCTCTAGAACAGGAGTGGTATCACTGTGTGTAATCTGCAAAAACACTGTGACTATTTTGGCAGGGAAGGCAGAATTTGCTGACAGATTTGTAATTACCACTGTGAAGCACAGAACCAGAGATGTGCCTGTGAGGGAGAGGTGCCCTGTGCTCCCGGAGCCTCCCACTCCTGGGAGCAGCTGGATGCATTGTTGCACCCTCGCCAGACAAGAAGCTGTCCCTGCCCTGCCTTGTCCAAATTTAGCCTCATGCTGGTCAGCGGCCAGCCCTGGTTTGTCCATCGCTGCTGCCAAGCAGATGGAACGGGCTGAGTTTTCCTCACCTTTGCTCAGCAAGAGCTCTAATTTGTGTGTCCTTCTGCTCCCCGGCCAAAAGTGGCCATGAAGTCTTCAGGCATGTATTTATTCTTGAGATTTACAAAGCTTTTTTACTCTGACTGAGGTTGACTGACAGGCTCAAAAGTTCCTGTAAGGCAATATGACAGAAAAATAAGAACAGACAGACAGACAGTAATGGCATGACCCTCATTTCCTTAGGAAACCAGGCTAAAAATGAAAATGTGACCTCAGACCCTTTGCTGAAGGCATCCCCTTTGAAAGCCAGGATGAGAAAGATATATCCTGGATCAGAAGAGACATGTGGAGATTACTGTATTCTTGTGACTATATTAAAGGAGTCAAGAAAAGAAACTAATTGTGAATAACTTTTAAGTCCTCCTAAATCACCATTATTATTAAAATTATTATTAACAATATTTTTGTATTTACTTTTCAAAGGAAAAAATGGTGTCATGGTACAGTTACAACCAGAGAGGGATACTTTGGGGACAGAATGCTGAGGATTCCCCTGCCCAAGGGACAGACTGAGGCGGGGGTTGCTGTCCCACACTGGGCTGAAAGCATGCAGCAGGTTAAAACAACTGAGAAAACAGGCTGGAGTCACTGCCCTTCCCTGGGCAAGGGATGCACACAGCAGGGAGGGGTCCCATTTTAGCCTCAAATAACAGAAGGGGTGTAGAGTGAGCTCAGGAGAGGAAAGCTCCATGTCCTACCCAGATTCCCCTCACCTACACGTTGTAGTAGCTCACAGGCAGTTTGTAACCACTTAGGTGGGTGTTCTGTATCTGCATGGCTGGATTTTAAAGCTTTACTGAAGCTCTTCAGTCATTCCAGGAGTGACCTTGAGAGATGCTCTCAGATGTGCTGGCACTTGTGTAGCTGATGCATCTCCATACAAGGCACTAAACCCTTACATACTGGAAAAATCATTTAGTCTGTTAGAACTTGCATGGAAAAATACAAATATTTCGTAAGGACAGGTGGGCAGATTATTCTCAGGGTAGTGATTCCACATTTTGGTCTGCTGAGAACCTGCTGCTAAATAGACCTCCCTACTGGGGAGGCTCAGCAAGGTGGCTATTTCAGAGAGAGGCTCTGGGGATTTATTGATTGCACATGAAAACACTAATCATGAAATAACAAAGATCGAGCATGCTGTTGCCACTACCATTTGCATAAAAAGGTAACACTTCAGTGTTGGGAAGCCAGAACACTTCAGAACATTAAGAGCAGCTGTTCCTTACCACATCCAGCAGGGCAGCAAGTCCCTCAGGCTTCTCATTTTACAGCGCCTAGGGAACTGGGACAACACACACATTATATTTTTTATATTGTTGTCTATAACAAGTTAGCAAATATATTTGCCATACTAGATAGATACTGAAAATGAAACTTCTATCTCCAGCAAACCTACAGAGTAATGTTTTCTTTCTTACTGGAAAGGAGCATCACTTTGGGAATTTGTAATGGCTAATTGGTTTTCTATTTGATTCTTGTCATCAATTGAAGTTAATTCAATTAATTTCAATCAATTTTTTAAATCAAATTCTTGTAAACTTTCCCTCCTTACATGCTAATTTTGTCAACTACAGTTCTCAGTTTCTCACAGATGGGATTCAACAAGGGATCTCAAGCAGCAGCAGGTCCATGAAGTACTTTACCAAACAGGGTCCTGAAAGACGACAGACCCTTAAATGCCAGTTTGGCCTGCTGAGAGAGCAGTGAATTCACGCCACATCTGATGAGAGGATTCAAATCATCAGTTCAGTGGGAGAATCTTTCTGTTGTGGGGATGAAAAGCTCAGGGGACCTCACTCATGCTCAGTGGTCTTGTAATTAAATGTTACACACTTGATGAGCATTGCATTGCAAGCCTCAAGGCTAATTTACATGTTACCACCAAAATGTCTTATTTTATTTTGCTTGTAAAAACACTACACAGGCATCATTGCATGTCATTGCAAATGGTTTGTATCAATGATGCTTGGGTGACTCTCAAAATTACAAAAAGCTGTACATAATTACTGCTAAAAAGCCCTGTACAGAACCAATAATGCTTCCTCTACAATAGCTATTCTATGACTAAGAAGGCTTTCCTGATGTGACTGACAATGTTAGGATAAACAAGCAGCCTGCCAGCAAATAAAGAATAGCTTTGTGGGGAAACAAAGTAGTTTGATTCAATTATAGTATTACATGTATCATTAAAATGTGTCGCTTTTCTGAGAGTTGCCCATAATTCACAACAGGAAGGCAACATCAGAGAAAAGAGAGAAAAATTAAAGTAAATAGGAGCTCATTGTAATAATGGTGAGAGGATGATGTCAGTATAAGGTATTTACTGGCATATTTAAATGCTTTATGTTGTAAAAGTTGCTCTTACTGGTTTGAGACACGACTCATGTCACTCTTTACTCAAGACAAGCAAAAAGAGAAGGAGCTTGTCAAGGCTCTGGGATCCATTTACCACATATGCCTTTATCAGTTTTGTGTTCTGAGGAGGTTATTCCACAAATAGCATTTCCATGCAGGTGTATCAGATGGACTTAACTACCTTTTCTAATTCTCTCTTTCTTTAATACTCTTTAATACTGACTTCAAAGCAATGCTAGAGCACTGCAACACCATTTATTGGAATATATCACCAATAATAAATTACGGTTTCATTCACTGAATTCCAGCTCTTAGAAGAATAAACAACTTTCTGCAGATGCAAAAGAAAGGCAGAGAAATATTAGATGACTTACCCACAGTCTGCAGCAGGTGAGTGAAAGAATTAGATACAGAACCTCTGGCCTTTCTTCCAAATAATCTTGTCTGTGTTTGTGCCACAGTAAAATGATTTTGCATATGTCCTGTCTCAGAAATATGAAAAATATATGCAATATGCAAAGCAGCCAATTGGACTGCCTTTCGGAATATATCATCATTTATGAACAGTGCATCTTGAAACCTAAACAGATTGTGTGCAATTAATTGCAAACTGTCAAAGAGACTACAGCACTTTACTGCCAATTTGTAAATAAACCCTAGTATGCAAAAGGACTGAGGCAAGTGAGGTGAGTTTCTGTGGATGAAGGGAAGGCAATGCACAAATGCAGTGCAACACGATTTTTACACTTCAGCCTTTAAGAATTTTGCTGACCCTAGAAGAAAATGGTCTGATGCAGAGTCATTCAGTGCAGCTGGGTTTTTCTGTAGGTAGATATTTTACACAATATAAACTAAGAGCTCCCAGCTTCCTTGAGATGCAAAAATAAAAAAGAAGTTGTGTGAGAAAAGAAAAATGTACTTTTAATTAAAATCTTGGAAAATACATGTGCATCTCTGTACCTTAAAGATGTGCTGAACAATGGTGGCGATGATGTGCAAACAAAGCAGATTCCCTTTATGTCCTGATTATGACCCTCAAATGATCTTTGTTATAAATACGCTCCTGCTGGTGGCTGGCCAATACCTGACTGGATTCCTTATCCAGAGCTGTCTCGCTCCCTTTGTATCACTGCTGCTACCATCCTACCTCTCATCCTTCCCTCATATATTCAATAAATACAATATGCTTGGTGCCACTGCTGATCTGCTGAGCCAGTCAGTGGCCGGCCCAGTGACTCAGACTTGGTCTCAGCTTCAAAAGAAAAATGATGATGTCTGTCTTTCTAGGTTTGAACCCCTCTGGTGAACAGCATCACAAATGTGGTACAGACCTTCAGTAATTACTGAAACAGCAGCTTGTCACAAGCTGCCTGCAGCACTGATGGGCAATCTGCGGGTGGATATCGTTAGAGGAAGGAATATGTAAGAAAATATGATATTTGTGACAGGCTTAACTTGGATTTTTTGTTTCAGGGTCTGAAATGTACCTGTGGAGACAGTGTTGATGAAGAACTAGGTACCCATATTCATTGACTATTCTTTCCACCACTGTGGTATTTAATATACATGCAAAAATTACTCCCATGTAAATAAGAATTTGGCCCAAGTAGCAGTGACAGCTACATGAAGTGCAATTTGTATCTCCTCAGAAGTTTATCTATATCAGCAGTTTCCAAAACAAGTAGATTTAGCCCTTGAGGAAGAGGAGTTCTCCTTGCATATCTCAGACACCCTTCCCACTGGTCATGGAGGGGCTTGTTTCAATGCTCAGCAAATAAAAAATCTCTTCCCCATTCCCCTAAGCCTTGTACCAGGCCCAGAGCTTACTGCAACGAACAGGCACATCCCTGTGCTCTGTGAACCTGAAAAAAAACCCAATATAAAAATCTTCCTCAAGTGAAACAATGCCCTTTATTCTTTTTCTGCCCTAATCTTGTAGCACAATTGAAGTTCCAGAAATGACACAAAACATTCAAGTCCATGGATGGTGAGGTAAATTCAAGGTTGAGAGAAGATGAAAGAAAAAATGAACTCTGAGCCTGATAGACTTTGGATGGAACTTTACAGGGAATCAGCACACCAAAGGATGCTGTTGTGGGGGGAACCACAGGCCCAGCTGGCTGCAAAATTAGAAATCTAGAATTGAGAGGACAGAATTCACTGCTCAACCCCAGGCAAATTAATAGTGACTTTTTGTTTCACAGCTTAATATTTGAATAATACTCCAATTAGTCAATGGAAGAGATTTTGTTTTCTGTGAGATATATTCTCTCCTCTCCAGGTCAAGGTGGTTTGCTTCCAGGATTTCTTTTTTTTTTTTAAACTAGTTTGCTCCAGGGATAGGTTTCATTCAGAAATGGCACAAGCAGTTACGCTCCTCCAGCCTTTATTAACTCAAACTTCCAAAACGCGCGTGCCCGCATCCCCGTGTTTGTTAATTTGTGTGTTGCACTGCTGGAGCTCGCGTTCCAGCAGAAAAGGCTCTGCAGTCCGCAGCTCCCGGCTGCTCCCTCTCGAGTGCCCCTGCCCCCAGCCCTGCCGCTGCCCTTTGCAGCTTTGCCGGGGTCGCGGCGGAGGCAGCGCGGCCCCGCGGCCGCTCCGGGAGCGCGCACCGCCGGGAACGCGCACCGCCGGGAGCGCGCCCGGGCCGCACGGGACCGTGCATCGGGGGCTGCGGGGTGCGCTCCCCTTCGGAGCCACAAACAGCTCCTGGAAACACCCGCAGTGCTCAGAGGATGGAAACGTGCTACGGTGTGATCTCAGCAAGCAGCAGATGAACACGGACACAGTGACAGCCCCCCTCTTTCCGAACAAAGCCACTGAGCATCCTGAACACTCCAGCCTGGGCCCCTGCCCGTGTTCATCAGTTATTTTGATGGACTGTGATGAATGCAGAGATCACCGTCCATGAAAAGCAGAGTTCAGTAAGCAGCACGGCACAGTGTCCATGTGCTGGCTGACATGTTTAACCCACAATTACTGGGCTAGGGGTTTTCAGATGGAAGTCAGGAGAAATTGCTTGGTATTCAGGGTTTTGCCCTCCCTTTCCCCTCTTTGCCACTGAAGTAATCATTTTCAGTTGAGTATTTTTACCTTCATCTGTAGTTGGCAGTGTCTTTAATAGTTCCACCCGTTCCTCTTACCTCCACCCCTGCAGGTGCCCCTGGAAATTGAGGAGGAGACCTGCACCACCCGTGTCTGTTACCAGCGGGACTCCGCAGTGTCCCCAGCTCTGGTGAGGCACCAGTGTGTGGTGAGGCACAGTGATGGGATCCTGGGACACTGATGTGTGTGTCCTATAGTGCTTGTGTGCCACAAAGATTTTGGGGGGTCGAAAAGGGAGAACCTGTTATTTTCTTTAGAAACAGCTTCTGTCCTTTCATCCCTTGACCTCTGCCCCTCACAACAAGCTTGGGGTGCAATGTGCCCTTCTGTCCCCTACAAAGGCTCTGCTCCTTTCTGAAAAGGCTCCAGAAGGATACTGAGGGTACTGAAATCCCACTCAGTCTGCTTGCTTTTAGCAGCGCTACTGGACTGCCCTGCAAGGACTGAGAGGAGATTTCCCTGCTCTCTGGAGTAAGGCCCTCCATTACCATGTCACGAAAGAAAACAGGCTGCTTGGTAGCTAAGGAAAACTGCTGACTTCAAACCTCAGATAAGGCTCTATCATTTACACTAATGAGCTCACTGGTGGGGACTTTGTAAAATTTTATGATGAAAAGTAGCTGTAGTCAGTGTTTGATGGAAATTACTAGTTTACATTTTTTTGCTGAAGATAGACATAACTACTAATCATTTTCCCATTCAAAACTAAAGAGAAGTGCAGGAAGAACTGTCCCAGTAGAAATTCAAAAATCTTGTAAGCAATCCATTATTATTATTATTTTTAATCATAGGTTGGTCTAAATTCTTCTGGGAAAGGCTATAGATGCTTTTAACTGGTTGAATAACAAAAAAAGTTACACAGAAGAAACCCTTAATGAAATACTAATATTTCAGGATTTTAATTGCTTGTGATATATGGTTACAAGTTAACCTCCGAGATCTGATAGTCCTGTCAGATTTGATTTCTGGTGGAAGTGTGCCCTGGGATGCACCCGGGGATAGCCCTGTGATAGTTTCTGAGCCACGTACCACATATGCCCAGTATGTGCAGTGAATAAGGGGAGGTATCTAATAGCCTTTGTTATTGTAGACTGTCAGAGCAGTAAATGACAAATGTGAAGGAAATCTCTCAGCTACTGTAGGTTATAAAGATCTAAACCATTCAGTTCTGAGCCAGAATAAACAAGTCTGGCTGGAGAGAGCAAAAAACTCTGCTATAAAACTAGCTAAAATGGAAGAAAACAAAGGGGTGAAACTAAGCAAAGAGGAATAAAGATGTCTCCAGCTAAAAGACTGGAAAACTAACTCAGGTTGGCATCCATGTGAGCTATGAAAGAAATTGCAGCAGGTTTTTTCTCCCTCTCTCTTTTATTTTTTTCCTCCGCTACTCCATTTGAGGTGTTTAGCCTCCACATAAACACTGGTTCAACACCTGGAAAAGGTGACCAGAGCATGCAGTGCATGGGCTTCATTGCCTGTGAGCACTCCCTGCTGCATGCAGACCAGTAATAATTCCTAATGAAATATTCCACGTGGTGGTTGTCCCCCTGCAGCCTTGTTTTCTACCTGGGCCAGCTGGGTTTCTGCAGTGCTGTCTCAGCCACCTCATCCTCTGAACAATCGTGGATTCGTGGCTTTAACTGATCCCTTGATGAGCAATTTGGGAAGGGATGCTGGGGTGTGTGATAGGCACTAATCCCAGAGCAGGAACAGCCCAAAGGAAAAAATGAACATGGGCGCTTGGCTGTGGGCTTAATGCTGCCAGAAAGAAAAGGACAGACAAAAGGAAGAAAGTATTTAGCAAACAGGAGAAAAGTGTGTGGAACGGATACATGAGGGACAGCTGGTTTATGGGCTGTCACTGAGGTATTTTCCAACTCCATGAGTCCTGCAAGCACTGGGAATATGACAGACTGACAAAAGGGATCAGTGTGTTGAGAAACTATGAAGTGGCTGAGAAGCTGGTTCTGCATGCAACTGATCAAAATTATTATAACATTTCAATACTACATTGCATTCTCCATGAAAATATAGTCAAATCCATAGCTATTTTATCTTTGTCTTCATATGGCTCATCAGGAGATTTTAATTTCCCAGTACCTAAGAGTTTGTCTACCTGTCTCCTTCCCTCCATCCTGCCATCCCTTTGTACCCAATACAGGAGTGCAGAAGTGTTGCTCTTGCTGCTTTTCCCCGAGAAGAGCAGCCACTAGAGGGAAAGATGCACACGGAAAATTCCCCTCAGCACCTCTGGGGTTTCCTTCGTAAGTAAGAAAAGAAAAATCAGAATTTTACCCAGCATTTTTAGGGTGGTCTGATTTATCCTTTCAGATAAAGTATATTGAATGAGATTATTTTTAGTATTGCAGTTGCACTGTACATCATGAAACACAGCCAAAATTAAGGGCCAGGAGAAAAAAAAATCATTGGCTAAATTACACAGAGGAGATTGGATTACCTGTTCAAACAGAGCTCTTAATTCTGTGTGTAAATAGAATCCACAAGCACAAGTGCACTGCAGTAGAAAATAAAGCCAGCCAACAGCCCCTAATAACCCTTAATTATTAGGAGTTTCAGTTAACATTTGGACAGCTTTGGTCTTAATTCTTTTAAGTTTGAAGAGGCAGCATGACCGAGGTGGCCCCATGTACAATTACAGTGAGCACACACGCTGTTCCAGCCCGTGCTGGCTTTAGCTGAGCCTTCTCTGGCAGCTTGGGCTGGAATTTTGCCCTGTTAAAATATAATTACCTATCTGAATGGCAACTAATTCCCAGTTTGAGTCATTCCTTTGTAACAATGCACTTGCTTTGACAGAAGTCCATGACAAGAAAAAGAAATCAAGCTCCTGACCTTGGCATCATCGCTCACTTAGGAAATTTTTGTACCTGAAAGAAAATCTGCTGATATTCCATGCAAGTAATAAATTATCTCACATCATCAGTCAATACAGCAACAGAGATCTGTTGCTGTGTATGCCATAAGTAAATGCAGCTGTAAAACAGACATCTAAAGGTAAGACTGAAATGCAATGTTACTTAAAAAAAAAAAGAAAAAGCTTGATAATGCTGTACTATGCATGGACATCTACAATTGTATAAACCAGAATGTTTAATATTAGTCTCAAAGATGGAGTTCTCAAACGCCCTTAGCAGTGAGCTAATATTCTTTCCCATTTCTAAAATTGCCCTATGTAATATATATGTGAGATCAGAAGTCAAATACTGTACTGCAGGCAGGCAGTAAAATGCAGCAGATGAAATTTATTACGTTATCTTAATAAGCTGTGTTGTTCTTCAAAATATACAAGCCCTACTACCTGTGTAGCCCAAGGACCCTTCAAGGTAGATAATTTACATTAATTTACTGCTGCAATCCCCACTTTGGTTAAGACTGTGTAACCCTTTGACCTTCTGTTTGTAACTTCCTGTGTCCATCAAAAATTCCAACTCCTGAGACTCAGGTTAGCCAAAAATGTGAACTGCAAAATATGAAATTTTATTTCAACATCTTATCAGTTTTTTTAACACTACAAACCACATGAAGACACAGGGAAAACACTAAGCTTATTTTGTTTGATATTCTCTAGCCAGAAGTGAGATCTAAAAGTAAAAATCAGAGCTATTTTTCTGTTAAGCAAAGTGTATGATTAATTATGCATGATTAGGAAGCAACTTGGTTTCATTTGATCAAATAAAATTACAGGAATATACACAAATAATCACCTGGCAGCTGTAGTCAGGCACACAGGCAGGCACTCCCTGGTTGTCCATCCCTGGCCTGGTGCTGTTCTCCCCAAACCTGCCTGTGCCACTCTATGTTTTAAGTTTTATGGTTTTTCTCTGCTGAGTGTGACCTGCACAGGCAGGCAAGTGGCACGGCAGGTCCTGGGCCTTTTTATTCTACAGTGTGAATAAATTACAGATAATTCTGCTGGATGGCACCCTCGCAGTGCATCTGCTCCTGCTGAGCACTCTCTCAGTGAACTCAACCTGCTCTCTGAGATACCTTAATTGCTTGCTGTGGAAGCTGAAGGTGACACCATAAGCAAATCACCATAAATACATGCAAACCTCTCTTACAACAGCAAATCAGATGTTCTAGATAGAGCACAGTATAGATCAGCAAGAGCTGTTTTGCTCTAAATCTCATTTTCACACATCTTCAGACTTTGTACAGAGTCCCAGCAGATGCTTGGGAAGAGAAGTATCTAAAGTTTATATGGGCATAGATAAATCCCTGAATTGCTTTTGGCTGCTTACAGTCATAAACTAATATTGCAGTGAACAAACTGCATTTGCAGAATTGTGAACAAACTGCATTTCATATAAATTATCCAGTTATGGACCAGGCTTGCATTTCTTGCTAAAGAAGGATTAAATCAAAAGGCAAGTAGTCGGTGAAAAGGTGAATTTATATACAGTGAGCTAAACTCTTGCTAAATTATTCTCTTGAAGGAAATATAAAGGTTTCCAGTAGATTCCTCTGTACATGTTTTCAGAGAAGCTTATGCTTGTCCCCCTTAGAGACTTTCTTTATGAGTGAAGCTGAAGTTAAATGTGTAGTAAGACTGAGTTTTAAGGATGGTTTTCCTAAAACAGGATTAAAGCTCACTGACAGTGTAATGGAGGGCAGGTAATGCTGCTACTTGGTGGCTAAACTATATTTTGGTTTCTACAGATAACAGTACAATACCTATGGGCTTTAAGTTTGCTTCTGTAAGAGATAAAAAATAAAAATAAAAATTAAAAACAAAACAAAACAAACAAAACAAACAAACAAACAAACAAACAAAAAACACCACACAAAACAAAAAAACCAAAACAGGTTATTTTGGTCTCTCCATAGTTTTTTTCTGGTACAAAATAAGCAACCCGCTCATGATCTGAGCAGGATAGTAACCAGTCCTGAAGTGGTGCTCAAGGGACTTAATGAGGATCATTCAATTATTTTTTT
>VYZR01074705.1:46228-57939 GCA_013400675.1 Oxylabes madagascariensis | reverse complement strand
GTTGGGGTACATTAATTTCTTCGGGATTTTTTACTTTTCTTTATTTTTTTCTTTAAAAGTCCTTGAAGAGCTCATTCTCTTAGACCATCTAAGGCTAATAATTCCTGCTACCCTTTGAATCTGCATGAGCATTTCAAACTGAAATGCAGCAAAAACTTTTTTTTTTTTTTTTTTTTTTTGCTGCTTGCTGCAAATACTGAACGTTTGATTGCAGTCTAAGGTGACTTAGTAATCCAATCAGAAAATGTAGAACTGCTGCTGCCAAATTACTGGTGCAATTCACATTTTATTATTGGCTGCTGAACAAGATGTTTCTGTCTCATACTTCAGATACTACTCAAGTGAAAGCTCTAAAAGCTCTGCTAATATCACAGAATCACAGAATGGATAAGGCCGGAAGGGAGCACAGTGAGTCATCTGGTCCAACTTCCCTGCTTAGGCAGGGTCATCCCATGGCACATGGCACAGGATNGGAGAATCATCATGGAGGAGCAACCTTGCGGAGTGTGAAGCAGAGTCTCATGAAGCAGGATCCTGGAGAGAGAGAGAGAGAGAGAGAGAATCACTGCTGTGAGACTAGTTCTGAGAGTGAAGAGGGAGAAAGGATGTGTGGAGTTTGTTTTGAAAACAGCATTCCCTCCTCTGCATTCCTGCTCCTGGACTGTGCTCATCTGAGGCCTGTCCTGTACTGAAAAACCCAGAGAGACGTCCAGATCTCACGCCTGAACCCTGTAAGGCCCAGAACAGCATTTTTACAGCACCGGAGGGACTGAGAGAGCTGAGCTACCCACAGCAAGGACTTTCTGAATGTGCCATCTCACTTCAGAATGAAAGGTTTCACTGTTTCATATTATTCATTCTTTATGCTTGTGGGCACTTTGTTAAATAAATAGTTTTTTCCACTTTCCTCTGAGGAAGTTGTTTCCTGGACCGGCTGGGGAGAGGGGCCTTTTAGGTTTGATTCCCAGAGGGACCCCATTCAGGAGTTCTTTCATAAATATGCCCTAAACCAGGAAAGACAGTGTAAAAACAGATAGTTTGGCTGCAAATTACCCACAAAGGAAATGTTTTATGTATGCAATTCAACTTTTTCTTAGTCTTACTGGGTAGTTTGATTGTCAGCCTCGATGTGGTCAAAGGATCAGGACCATCTTTCATTGACAGTAAATGAAAAATTGGTGTTGGACAAAAAGGGGTCTGGATACTCTTCTGATGTCCTCACTAAAATGAAAAATTCTTGTAATTCACAACTAAATTTGCTACCCATTACATAATACGTAAGGAAGCTCAAAGAGACCAACACATACATATTCATAGTCTACAGCTGTTTCCTCTGTTTTGAAACAGAATTAGGCAAACAGTTGTTTTAAACAACAGCACTACAATTATGCTAAGGGCTTTATTGATGTTTACTGAATTTCACATTCCACATGATTTATGTAATAATGTAATAAAAGAGGCCTGCTTTAAAACATATCAGCTGTCTTCAAACAAACCTCAATCCCAACACTGTATTTATTCTGTTATCTGAGCTTTGTAAGGCTACTCCATATATGTGGATGTGTTTAAAACAATAAAAATGAGGGAAAACATTTTGAAAACCTTCAGAGAATAAAGAACATTCATCACAGAAGCAGGAACTATAATGTCAGTCAACTGAAACTGGTTTCAAATTGTTTTAGAGAAATCAGGATGTTGCTCTCTGTGTTACATTTAATGTCTGTGAGTAGGGACTCCAACCTGGCTTGCTGCTTGTTTTGTTCAGACAACTAGTAAGATCTAGCAATCGTACCTCTTGCCAGCATTCTGCTGAAACCATATGGCATGACGAGAATGTTGGAACCTGCATGCCCTCATGAACAAGTGTAAGAAAAATGAGAGAAATGAGAGAAATAGCTTTACTTCAGTAAAGAGAGCAGATTGCCTGTAGCTGATGGTTAGAAGGATGATCTTTGAACTAAAGCTGCATCTGACATGAGTTAAGACCGTAATAATGCAATTGAATTTTTGGCTAATGAGAAAAATATAAAACTTTCCTCTAGGTTTCAGAAAATGAAGAGGATTATTATCATCACCAGCTGTACTTAAAGGACAAAGGGCAAATGTAGTTCTGACTGTTGTTGGCAGAAACCTTAATAAAATAGCTGCTAATGCCAACATGTTCTGCTTTGCAGGCAGTGACTCAACACATACATCTATGGAAGGCTGACTGTTCACTGTCTTATCACTTTCATTATGTTTGGCCCCAAGAGTTCAAAGCCATAAGCTGTATTTCAGAAATCATATAAATGAATAAGGACTACAGTTTACTCCTTTAACTTGCTCAGTCGCACCCACATGTGAGAGTCTGTCCAATTTTCACGAATTAACATGTTTTGGATACTGCTGAAAACTGTGAGACGTGTAGACATCTCACTTCCTCAGTTTCACATTTTTAGGGATTATTTTCAAGGAACACAAGTGAAACACTGATCCTGTTTCTGCTATTGGTGAAAGGAAAGCTTCAAGTAGTTTCGAAAGTGTAAGAAAATTAAATACTAGTTTTTAACAGATGCAACATAAGGAGAACTGAAGTCAGTGAAAGATATAAACTCAAATGGATAGACACGTCCTCCTTCAGAAGGAACTACTCCAACAGGAAATGGGCTTTTAGGGCTATAGGCTGGATCAATGGGCCAAGACCAATTGTATGAGGTTCAAGAAGGCAAAGTGCCAGGTCCTGCACTTTGGTCACAACAGCTCCATGCACCACTGCAGGCTTGGGGAAGAGTGGCTGGAAAGATGCTGGTGGAAAAGGTCCTGGAGCTGCTGGTCAACAGTGGAAGAACTAGAGACAGTGTTTGTTCAGGTGGCCAAGAAGGTCAATGGCCTCTGGCTTGTATCAGCAGCAGTGTGAGAGCACTGACTGTTTCCCTGTACTCAGGACTGCTGAGGCTACACCTCAAGTCCTGCATTTGATTTTGGGCTCCTCATGACAAAAATGACACTGAGGTGCTGCAGCATGTTCAGAAAAGGACAACACCACTGGAGAAGGGAAGGAGCATAAGTCTGACAAGGAGCAGCTGCGGGAGCTCAGAGATTTTAGCCAGGAGAAAGGGAGGCTTAGGAGGACCTTCTTGTTCTCGACAACTGTCTTAAAGTAGGTTGCATCCAGGTGGGGGTCAGTCACTTTTTTCAGGCAAAAAGCAACAGGACAAGAGGAAACAGCCTCAAGTTGCACCAGGGGAGGTTCAGGTTGGCCATCAGGAAAAGTTTCTTCCCTGAAAGGGTGGTTAAGCATTGGAAAAGGGTGCCCGGGGAGGTGATGGTGTTCAGCCACTGGACCTGGCGCTCAGTGGTGTCTGCTTGACTAGGTGGTGTCAGGTTATAGGTTGGGTTCAATCACCTTGGAGGTCTTTTCCAACCTTAAGGATTCTATGAAAGACTTCTGATTTCCCCTTGCCTATCTGCGAAATCGGGCATCAAAGGCATCACTATTTGGAAGCTAGCACTATTATTCCAAGAAAAACAGACTAGGGAGATTGTGCTGCCTTGGGTTTCACTGATTTTCACCAGGGTTTAGCAACATGATCTGTGTAGGTGCATTTGAACTCGGGTCTCAGGGAAGCGTCCATGTGATAAATATTAGAAATAATTCGTGTTAGTTGTAGAATATAGTATTATAGAAGGACTTGTAATAATAGCAGCATATAAAATGTAGTAACTGATGTTAACCAAAGGAAAGGGCGGGGGGGGAATGCCAAACTCCCCGAGGACCCTTTGCAAATACATAGAAAATTAACCCAGCAGGAAAAGCTCTATCCACCAGCGACTGCCCACATACAGATGCAAATAGATATCCATCTCCTAGTACAACGACTGCTCTGCAGCGATGAGGAGCTCTTCATGAATTCTGAAAAGAAGAGACACCTGGACCATCATCACTGGAGCCTGACCATCAGCAACGAAAGTTTCACCTGAAGTTCCATCTCATGGATATTCATATTCATGAACTGGTTCCTGAGAACACGGAGCCCTTAGACAGAGAAAGACACCTGGACCCCATCATCCCAAGAGATGATCAGCTTCTCCTTCAAATCACCAAAAGACTGTTCCAAGCATTCATGTGATCCCTTTAGCTATGAATCTGTATAGGGTAACCACTTAAACTTAAAAAACCTATTGTATTTTCCCTTGCTTGTAACAGTATAAAATTGTACCCAAAACTCCCTATTGGAGTGGACTTTCAGGGTCTGAGCCTTATGCTGGTCTCTGGTAGGACACCCCTCCCCGACCCCCGGGCTCGGTGTTGCCCAAAGTTATCATTGTGGCTAGTTAAATTTTTTTCAATAATTTTGATACTAAATCATTATTATTAAAAATTGGCTATTTCATTTATAACAAGTCCATCCTGAGAGGAGCCCAGCGCCGCGCCCGGGCCGGAGGCACGGGGCACCGGCAGCGCCTCCCGCCCGCCGCCCCGACCCGCCCTCAGGCACACGGGCAGCGCCGCTCCCGGAGCCGGCGAGCCCTCGCCGCAAGGGCCTCTGGGAGTTGTGGTCCGCATCGGCGGTCTCTCCCGCCCGGTCCGCGCCTGGCGAGGCTCAGCCGGCCCCATGCCCTGGGGCTGTCCCCCCATGCCGTGTCAGGGCGCTTCTTCATCCGCGGCGAACGCCTCGGCATCCTCTCTGTGTGGGAGGGATGGATGGGAGGTAAAGGGCATGGGACGACTCCTGCTAGAACTACAGCTCCCGGCGTGCACTGCGCTACGGAGAACACAACGGGGCGGGGAGGGTGGCCGAAGATGGCGGCTGCAAAGCCGAGCCGGAGGGGAGACTGAGGTGAGTTTGGGGCAGTCAGGCGGTGCTCCCGGTACTCGTGTTCACCCTGGCCGTCGCCTCCTTGTCGCGATCTCCCGCTTCATTCCCCTTCTCCGCGCTTGGGAGCGGGGAGGACGCGGCAGAGGGGCGGGCGCTGAGGGAGTGGCGGGAGGCTCGGGCCGCCCGGCTGGCGCGGGAGGAGAAGGCTCCGGGCATCGCCTGAGCCCGGCCCCGCCGCCGCAGCGGCTCGGGGAGCCCCTGGGTGCTGGGAGCCCCTGGGTGCGGGGAGCCCCTGGGTGCGGGGAGCCCCTGGGTGCGGGGAGCCCCTGGGTGCTGGGAGCCCCTGGGTGCGGGGAGCCCCTGGGTGCTGGGAGCCCCTGGGTGCGGGGAGCCCCTGGGTGCGGGGAGCCCCTGGGTGCTGGGTCCCGGCAGAAGGGCTGACAGGCTGGCTCTGCTTCCCGACGGGTCTGCTCGCCCCTGGGGCTGTGGGGACAGCGAGCGCATTCCCCCGCTTTTACCGGGAAGGGCTGTGGCTTTGGCAGTTCCTCAGCAGGTTTTCCTCAAATGGACTTTAAGACAGCGAGATGTTAACCGAACACAATGCCGATTGACAGGGGGACGACACTGTGAGCTGTCTTGGCTTCGTCTTTAAAGTTAATTGTGCATCACGGAGCCACGCTTTAGATAATTGAGGTGTGGGTTCGCAAATCCTGTTACTGAAAACTATAGTACAGCTACTAACTATAGTCCCTGTTTAGATACATATAGAAAGGTGCCCTGTGGTCCTTTGAGCTAAAATATAAGGAAGAAAAGATCGTGGCGTGGATTGTCTCTATGCTGTTGTGGGACTTGTGGGAAAGCCTGTAACTTTAAACCAGTGTTTTAGTTGCTATATTAAAACCCATTTTGCTAGTCCAGGTGTTACACTTTGCAAAGCTACATCAATGTTTGCTGTGCAAACTGAGTAGGTAAGCTAAACCCAGAGTTAACAACCAAGGCTTTGGGATTTTATAGGTAATTACTTCCTAAAGTTACTTCCTAATTTGTAATTAATTTGTAATTAATTCTAAACAATTTGAAATATTTTCTCAAGTAACTTCAGGACATCTTGCTTGGAAACATGGTGTTAATGCTCTTAAACTTATGATAAAATTTCTTTGAGAAATTGGTGGTTTGGAGTTGAAATCTTGATTGTACTTCCGTGACAGACCTAAGGGCTTATCCATGGGTTTTATTTAAGCCTTTTAATAAAAATGTTATTATTTGTCTAAAAAAGGCTGCTAGAACAAAACTAATTTCTGCTTCAGGAAAAAACCTCACAAAAATGAAATTAAAGTGCAGTTGGTGATTAAACAACTGTTTTAGATTTTGCAAATGTTTGTGGTTCGTGATGGATAGTAACTTCTCTCTACTTCTGATGCAAACTTGGGCAGTAGAAAAGAACGAACAAATTTTATATTGCATACAAGTGAAAGGAGGTGTAAGAATACTCACCAGATTCGGCAATTCAAGTATAATGAAAAGGGATTGCACTTACAATTATAAAATCTAAATTATAAAGAGTAGAGGTTAGAAACAGCTTTGGTTGGTGTCAGTGACTTTTAACTGCCCAGCCTAACTCTGTAAGGAAGTAATCCTTGTAAAGTTACCACACGATTTTTGAACAGTTTTGAAGATATGTAATTTTTTAAAGTGAAGGCAAATCATGCTTTCTGTAGTTGTGTTTTGTCTTGGGTAAGAGAGCAAGGTAGTCTCATTAATTCAGCCGACTTCATACATGGCATTGCCTCTCCACCTTAGAAAGGTAATTCAGACTAAAGTCAGGTACTTTCCCAGAATTGCACTGTGGTATGTAAATCCATTTTATATTACATTTTATGGGTACTGGGAATCGTAGTTGGAGCTTAACTGTCTATATTTAGGAATGAACATGTGATTTATTAGTCTTGCATTGCACTGGCCATTTGCCTACTTTCAAAGCTAAAGGCATTGATTAATTTTTCAAAGAGGAAATATGAGTGGGGAACTAAGTGATCTAAAAAGTAAATGTACAGTGGATTTTTAATTTTTCAATTCATGCTTGCATGGCTGTGAGGGGTAGTTAAGCCTCTGCCCTTATTTGGCTTAAGTTGGAGGAATGAATAGGAGCCCAGCTGGCAATTTAATTTTAAAGATTCAAAATCAAGTTAAACATTTATGGTGTTACATAATAACATAACAGAGGGCTCATTGGAAGAAAATACAGCATCTCAGGTATGCTGACTTCTGTTTCTTTGCCTGCAGCACAAGGTTATATAAATTTTTCCATTTTAGGTCTTTTAAAGAGGTCCATTGTATTAGAGCATACACAAAAACGATCTCTGCTTTTCTGTTTGACTTTCAATGCTGTTTCTGGAATCTTGTGATAATAAGAATTTTTTGTGCTTATAAACTATCCTTTAATTTGAGATCCCAGTTAGTTAATGGAAAAAAAAAAAAAAAAGGTCGAACAAACTGTATTTTTATCCTTGTTCTGATGAACAATGAATTGACATTGGGTTTCCTAGCCAAATGGTGCAAAATCTCAAAACAAAACTGAAAGTTCTTCTTCAGAAGAACAACTTTTATGTGTCGTGCAACAACATGTTCAAGGATATGTGTCTGTCTTTTAAGGTACATTCACTACCTTTGCACTTTGATTATAATTACATTTAGTACTATTGTTTTATCCTTAGGAAAAACACAGTAACTCTTAGTCCTCCACAGAAAAGTAGATAGGATCTTGTTTACCTTTTTAATGTCCAGGAGTCAGTTGCTTTGGTGAAGAAAACATTGTATAGTACTTAACATCCGTAAGTTGCATCTGATGAGCTTTCAAATGTCACAAAGTGACATGGAATATGTTAAATAGTAAGTGTTAGACCAGGAAACTAAATGGTACCACGTGATTTTCCATAGCTCTCTTTTAATTAGCTAAGTTCTACTTCATCAAATTCGAGGAGGGGGCGGGGGAGTCCCTCTTTCATTATGTAAAATTTTAGCTCAGTGACAAATAGCTGAGCAGACTCATAGCGGGAAGCTTCTTGGTTTTCAGTTCTGTTCTGCTGTAACAGGTGACAGCATCTGTGGATTAAACTTTGTCCTAGTGCCAAGTGAGACAGTGATTGAAGTCTTTATGGAGAGGAAATTGTGTGGTCTGTTCTGCATGCAGAGGCCAGGCCACCTCCATATGGAATTTTCGGTCTTGTTATAGATCATAAAATAACTAAGAACCCAGTGAATTATTTAAAAACAGATATTTGCTATATGTCTTAGTTGATTGTACAACTTTTCTAGTAATTTCTGCAGAAAACTCTTCTAAAAATCTTCTAAAAGTGAGTTGACTTGGCTGACAACAGCAGTGGTTATATTTTAGGAGAATGTATTGAATATCTGATTGCCAGAGATGGTCAGTAAAACACTCTTGAGTCTCTGGCACTTGACTCCCTGAAACTCTCACCAGGTTCTCTGCATTTTCATTTTCTTATATGTCAGTAAATCTGTTTTCTGTAATGTTTCAGTTAGGTCCATAACTACATTCTGAATCAGAGAATTTGCTTTTCCATGTGTCTGTTGGACATGATGATCCACAGCATGTTTCCTTTTATACAATTACTCTGCCCCTCATGCTGCCTTTGGAGAGGGACATACAGCTTTCTAATGGATGGGGTGGATATTTTTAATAACTTACTTTGAAGTACTATTTTTAATCCCAGTTGCTGTCAGCAAATTGGAACCTTTGATTGAAATGCGTATATGAGAATAAAGTTTATTTTTAGCAACTATGAGCGTTGCTTTAATATGTGGTCATTAAAACATATGTTGATTGATCGAAATGTTTATTCTCACATTATCCATTTGTGAAATTACAATTTTTTTGTTATATGTATACATACATTTATTAGCTGAATATCTTTTATTTAATTTTTTTTTTTTATTTTTGAAGACAGCAACGCTCAGTGTCTTTAACTGAGATTTTGTTCTTATTTGTGGAAAAGTACATTTGTGGGGAGTTTGCATTTGGCAATTAGCAAAATCCACATGCACTGCTTTAATACAGAAAAATCTTCAAATGATTTGCATTCTAGTGCTAATTAATTGAGCAGTAGATTTCGCTGCTTTTATGTTCAAAATAGATTGTTGTAACTTCAGATGAGTTCATTTTATGAATATATTTAATTGCATCGAAAGTCCTTTGAGCAGCTATTATATATAGGAAGTTGCACTCTGATCTAAAATCTGCCTTTTTTGATACCGGTAAAAAAATGCCCTAGAAAGTGCTACACAGGTTTTTCAGTTGTTTTTCATAGTGTTGAACAGAAACCTCTGTCAGGCATTTTAACAGGGAAGTGCTGTAGTTTGCATCTGAGGTGGAAGCATCCTGTGAGACTCTGCAGAATTTAGCATCCCAAACAGTGGCACTTGGGAAGGTCACACTACGCAACAGGAAAATGTTTACTCCAGCATCAAAGGCAGGAACAGAAATCTGCATTTCAGGAACTGGCAAAATCTAATCTGGTCAGCTAAGAGGAGATCTGGATTTCTGTGGTAACAGCCCCTTTGGTATTGAAGCTAAGGAATGTGACTTTGGCTCATTCTGCATAAGTTACTGAGCATGTTTGGATGTAAATTGTCTAAAGCTATGGTCTTGACTTTGTTTATTTGTTTTCTTTATAGTTTCTTATGTTTTTGCAAAATTGAAGACATCCCTGATTAACAATGCCTGGCAGTAAGTATTCTTCTCTTAAATACATTAAGATAGTATTTAGGGATGTTTACTGTTAGGATATTTTCTTTGGGGTTTAAAAATTTTTAAAAAAATTAAAATGGAAAAAGAAACATTGTACTTGCTGTCATTTTTTAGAATTTTAAGATGCCAATATTACCTAGTCTTTGCCTCTGTAAATCTCCATATATTTTTCAAATAATAATATGGGCTCTGCATTTGCCTTTTTGATTACAACTTCAGAGTATAAAATAGAATTTTGTGTGTTAGACTATGTTCTGGAATAGCTATATTCAAAAAATAAAAAATATATTTTTTTGATATAAAAAAGCTATATTTTGGTATAGCTGTAGTCCTATCTTTGGAAAAGTACAACTAGTGTTTATAGAAGATAGAATGACTATTTAGGATAAAAAGTGATAAGACTTAAAATTTTTGATATTCGGAGTTAAGTAAGATTTTTGAGGCAAATGTTTCTGAGAATCAAATTATTTACCTTCAAGAGTAGCAAATTTCTCTAACACAAAGGATCAAGTTATAAAATGTATTTCAAAAGTATAAATTTAACTATTCCTTTAATTAGTTTTTCTATTTAGAAAAAATTCTACATGATCTCTAGTAAGATTGCAAATACCAGTCTTTGGATAAAGCAATCTGCTTTATCCAGAGGATTAAGAAGTATTCATAAAGTTACAGTACCAGTCATACTGACTGCATTCTAATTATGTAGGTTTGTAGTGAATTTCATGGATGCTGAATTTGATGACTTTGTTATTTACTGTGATTTGTAATAAGCTGTGACTGTGGGTACTAGAAATGCCTCACAGTAGTTCTGTGTTGTGTTGTGTTGTTTCAACCCCTGTCATGTAAAATACCTCACTGTAAGTAAGATATGTCACACCTGTCATGTGAAGGAGTGCGTGGACTTCTTTAGTTAATTAAACTGGAAAAGTAAGATTTTTTTTTTTTTTCTTTTAAACCAGATGTGCTTATATTTAGGGTCATTAATATCAATGCATGCAGAGTTTGCATTACTGCACTCAGATGGGAGTTAAAGGAGACCGAAAGAACTGATTGCAGTGTTTATCTGTACTACACAGCCATTTGTCTTTGCCTGTGTTACTGAGTGTAAGTGCATGGGTGAAGGGAAGGGAACCTAACAGACAGGTGTATTGCAATTCTTGTGAAATTGCAGTATTTTCATAGGATTTTACTTCCAAAAGTTACGGCAGTGAAGAAGTGCGATTGGATTTTAAGGCAAGCAAGCATCTTTTTGTGGCTGGTTTTATTTCTAATCAATAGAGATAGAGCCTTCAGGAATTCAAGTCTGTTGAATGTGGAAAGGAGATCTTCTGCTTGCTAATTTAGGGCTTCTGACAGGTTCCATTGCATTCTTTTCAGAACATATTGATTAAACAGGCTGCTGCTACAGTGTTACTTTTAAATCTTAAAGTATTCCTCCTTGAAACCTGAAAGACTGAATTGTTTCTAAAGGCTGGGTGTTTTTTGTTAATTTTATTTTATTTTATTTTATTTTATTTTATTTTATTTTATTTTATTTTATTTTCACATGGAGTTCTGTCATCCCACACATCAAGAAGTACATTGACCATCTTTAGGAATAAAACTTAGAAAAGGCTGTTACAGTGAGATACTGTCCAAAAATGTTTTCTGTTATGTTACAATGAACTCTTTACAAATTAAGTAGAAAAATAATGTCTGATTAGCAAGAAATTTTGATGGAGTTCATGGGTCATGCTGATCAACTCCCTTATCCACTATTGTCCTGCTTGGTTTCCTGTGTCTGTGTAGCAGTTCCTGGTGGTAATTTTATTTCCCCCCCCCCTTTTTTTTTTATTAATATAGTAGTTGAATGAATGTATAGATCTAAAGGCAGTGTTCTGGAATATCATGAGAGGTCCAGATAACTGGTATTACATAAAGACTGAGTAAGAGCTTAATTAGTCTTTCTGGGGACTTCAGCTATTCCTGGTGACACTTCAGAAGTCAGTTCTGAAATTGCTGTGCATGAAACATTCACAGTCAATATTCCTTCTGGAGAACCATAAACCAAAAGGCCACGAGGGGCAAGGTTGTGCAGGCTCCCAGCACTTTGCCTTCAGGCAGGTGAATGGTAAAGGGTGGAGGGGGATGTTAGTAGGAAACTA
>VYZR01074700.1:32117-44002 GCA_013400675.1 Oxylabes madagascariensis | reverse complement strand
TTCTCTCTCTCCCCTCTCCCCCAGGCCTTTTCCATTTTCCTTCCTTTTCTGTCTCTTCTAGCCCTCTTTCGTTTGGGAAACTCCTTTTCCTTCTCGTTTTCATTGCCAATAAACGGTTCTCAGATACAATGTTTGAAACCTCGTTGGGCTTAATTTCGTTCCCGACCATTCGTTTGTAAAATACCTCCTCACAGTTTCCCACAGTGGAACGCGACAGACACCTACACCCAAGTTCTCCCAAAGGGCATTTGGACATGGAAAAGGTCATTTTACAGCAACGGCCCAAGCCTGCCTGCAACACTTGATTAACACTTAGCTTGTGTGGATTCCTGAGCTTTATTTATGCTTCAGTGGTGCCGTCATACATCTCTAGATGTCTCTAGAGCACCCTAATCGGATGGATGCTGAGCAATGTCTTAGCCGATGAGGAAATGTTTTCCAGCCTTTAAAACAAACAAAAAACTGCACTGATCATAATTTGCTTTTGGCTCATTCTTCAAAGCTTTCCTGTTCCAACTGGTGATGAAAAGTCAAATCACCAGAATACTGCCAATCACTCCATCAGTACACCCATGCAAGTCAGAAAAATAAAATTATACATTTATAGGAAACATTGAAAGGGAGTATTTATTGCAATAAATTAGAAAATTTTGCAACAGTTTACATTAAAGAATGTTACTTTGATTTCTGTCGATTTTACAGCTTTCCTGTCAATAATGCATTTGAAAAAAAAGTCAAGAAATAAGCATGCAAATATTCCAATCACACCCCCAGCCCTTTTATATTCTTGGCTCAAATGAAGAGTGGTTGGTGATCGCTTTAGAAGAGATTTGTGGTTGGGAGAAACTTCTTCCCAAAACAACAAATAGAAAAATCACATGAACCCACTTGCTTAACTATCTAAAAATCGGGCATTAAGGGCCTCAAGGTGTGAGGTAGGATAAATTAAAAAAAGACCCACTAGAAGCCCTGACAAGATAATATTTGTAAATAAAACAGTGGAGGAGAAAAGAAGAACATGCAGAATATCTAGAGAATATGCTAAGAATATCTGATCTCTGGTACTCAGTACCAGAAATGAAAACATTGTTCAGCAAACTAATCTTTTATCATACTGCCGTGTTTTTCAGTAAAAACTTAACTATCAGTTACCAGATTTAGAACCCTTTGGTGACCCTGATAGCTGAGAAAATCTCTCTACACATTAGGATTTCATGCCAGAACAGACTGATGATACTCAAACTGCCACCATGTATTTTTGAAGAGTGAATCACTTCACCCTAAACAGTTTCTCTCAAAATAAGTGGTTACAGAAATCACCCATCCTGTACCCCTTTTGGTGAACCATTGGCATCTCACTCAGAATACCAGCATTAGATTTTCTTCTCCCCATCTGGTTCTGCTGACCCAGTGGGTAGGATTTCTTCTGGAAGAGAAAAGCCACATGGACAGAACGAGGCGTGTTTCTGTGAGGCCCTAGTAAAAGTCTCTGGTTACGGTGGGATGACAAGAGGAGACGTGCCAAAGCACACAACAGCACAACTGACAGGAAGAGAATGTCCCAGCACAACTGTTCCTGGATATTTTACTGTTATTGCCTCTGTAATCCTCATCCCTTCCCTTTGTTCCATTAATTAGTATGCAATGGCTATAATCCTGCCCAGAAAAAGTCTTTGTTCGTAGATAATAATGTCACTAACAAGCAGAAACATTTCACAAATTTCATAACAACAAATGAGAAAAGGTCATAATCAGCTGGCCATCTCTGGCTTTCCTTGGAATTCTTCCGTAATCCAAATTCTATACAATATCAATTAACAACATATAAAAAAATCAGTAGGCTTAGAAAATAGATACAAATCCATGACTGTTAGAGCCTAACTTTTGCACATTTTCCATAAAAATGTAACAGTCCCCTTCGGGTGTAAGAAGGTAGAGCTGGGTTTAAAGATTATATATCTGGATCAGGAGAAAGGATAAAAAGGTCCTCTTTCGCACAGTACACTGAATCAGAACAAAGCACTTGCTAAATGACAATTGGGAAGACAACACAAATCTCTTGAGCACTGCAGCTGTCTTCCCTGCACTGCAGCAGCCTTCTGAGGGAATTAACTTTCCGTGTCTTCATTTCTTCATTCATAAAACAAATTAAATTTGTGTTTCAGGAATAGTTTGATGCCAAAATTGTTATAATTCTTCGATATCCTTGTATAGATAAGATGTATAAACATTTAAAATACATTATTCATTCACACTAAAATATTTACAAGGTCTTCTGAATTAGTTTAAGGGGACCAGGTATTAGCACACAGCACAGAGCAAACTGAATAAGAATGAATAATATCTAAAAGTACCATTACATTTATTTCTACCCCAGTTGGCATCTTAACAAACCAGATCATTGAAGCTGCATCTGAAAACTGAGTTCCCCTGAAAATATTTTGGCAAATAAAAGGCTCGCTTGTTTCCTAAAGCAGCACACACATTAGATATACAATACTTCAGACTTCTTTAATGTTCCATTTCTTTTGCAATAATTTATAGCATCTGTGATTACACTCCTAATTATTTGTTGTTCTTCCAGTTACTGGTCCTGGCTTGTCACCATATTTCAGGGTTGAACTGTAAAATAGTTCCCATACAATTCCAGTTGGAGTTTCACAAGTTGCATTAGAAGAAATCATTTTGCTCTATGATAAAACATCTTCTAGATAGGCAGCATGTACTCACACCTCATTTTTTTTGTCTTGAATACTATACTTTTTTTTAATACTTGCAATATAAATCAAGTCTAATGTTGATTGTCCCTTTAAATTTTAGAACATTGAACTGTATCATTATTAATAATTCCTTCAGAATTCCTTCCATTTTATAAATATATATTGAGAGAGAGAAGAAATATCACAACTATGCTTTATAGTTCAAATATTGCTGAGATAGACACAATCTGTCTAGTTTCCAGAAACAGTTAAAGTAAATAATAAAATTATCTATAGTATTAGGTGGCAGAGCAAAGAAAAACTCGAAGAAAGCATAAAAAGTCATCTATTTAAGTTTAAGCATGTTTTCAAATATCAGTTATTTTACCAACAAATACAGCTTAATAATAGTCAGACTTTGCAGAAGCAGTTTTTAAGACCCTTTTTATTTGAGAGTAACTAGGGAAAATTTAAATAAAAGGAATTTTGGTTTTGCAGGAAAATTAGCATAAGAGAATTTTTGGGTTAAAATGAAAGCTACATTCTTAGAGGAATTACAGTCTGGTGGTTGAGATATTAACCTTGGACTTGAAAGAACTGGGCTCAAGTCCCAGCTTTGCCACTGAATTTTGCATAACCTTGAATTAGTCACTTAATAACTTGGTGCTTCTCTTCTCAAGGTATTAAACACAGATAATATTTCCTTGGTCAGCTTCACCTTGTTCTCTGGCAAATAGGGAAGAAAACAAAAATCTGGGAAAGGCCCCAGTAGTTTGGCCCCAAGAACAATTTGTTTCAGGACTAAGTTTCTGTTCTGAAGCCTTGGCATCAGTCTCAGTTTGCATTGTGGGATCCCAAACACCAAAAATCGTAACAACTATAGTAAAAAAAGAATCAATAATAATAGAATTTCAGCAATAATATTTGTGTCATCTGTACTGTTTCTGCATAAAAGACAAAGGCTTACTACATTGATTGTTAAAATAACACTAGTAAACTTCAAAACTAATATAAAAACACAAGTATTTGGGTTTTTTAATACATTACTGAAGTTTCAGCACATACACTCTGTGTATGCAAGTCTTCAAAAAATTGAAAGAATACATAATTTTGATTAAAACTTGAATCTGATTAAATAAACTGTACTTTTCTTAATTCATATACAAGAGAGACATATACAGCCTAAGGAGCAACATTCTTTATGTAGCAAGAGCGCTCAGTACCTGTCACTCTGAAGAACTGATACATTGAAACAAACATAAAATCTTTGTTATCTCCCATGAAATGCTTATGTATATAATCTGTTATTCAATTTGTAAAAAGTTATCCACTTTTCAGCCTATGATAAATATGGATCATAAAGATCACAAGTACTTTATATCGCTTAAAAATAAATCAACTGCTTTCTATATAAATCCCCTATTTTTCCAAAGAAATCTTAAGAGATTAACTGCATAAAAAAATATTTTCCAACCATTTATTTAAAAGCTGCACAACTCCACAAAAAATTAACTGCAGTTAGAACCACAATACACTTATTTTCTCTTTAAATTCCATAAAAGCATACATATACCAAGCTAAGAGCTCTTATCAAACACAAGGTCATAGATTTTTAAGCCTGACTGATGAACAGCTTCGGACATTTAAACAAGACAACAATAAAACCATTCTAAGTACGGCTGAGATGTCAGTTTGCAGTAGTTTGAAAGATGTTCCTGCTCTTTTCCATAGGCTTGCAAGAAAAAGGGAACACCCTCGGAACACAATAGATGTCCTGATAGAAAGATGTGGGGACACGCTCCTTAAAATGGTAAAGAAAGTGAGGTTCACGTGTTGAACAAGAAAAGAAAATCTCATTAATTTGGAATTAAGGGCCTTGAACAAGAATAAATTCTTTTTCTGAGCTCCAGTGATAGAGCACCAGAACTCACCCAAGCTTCACGTTTGAAGATCATGTCATGCTCTGAACTCCTCAGTGGAATTACAGACTCTAATTTACAGTTGTCACTGTATATTCCATACATTATGGTTCCCTGAATTTCATTTTCACAAAGCATGCAGTGACACACTCATTACCCCTAGACCATTATGTACTGCATAAATCATCATTTCTTTTGTTCTAAAGCTGAGTGTGTAATTCACCTCAACGGAGAAACAACAAAATCTAACTGCATAAGGAGTTTTCTTGGACATCAGGTTTCTGTAGTCCAAAAATAATACAGAAAGTTCCACACAAACTATTTGCTTCTCCTTCAATTTCCCGTTCAGAAATACAAAATCAGTTTCTTGCAAGTTGTAATAAACAAACCAAAAGGGGACAAAATATTCATGTTTTCTACCAAATCAAGCCACAATATTAACAAACTTTTTTATTAACCACAACAAAAACCTCTGTGAAAATGAGGTTCAAAAACCATTTTGCTTGTGAAAAAACCAAGTAAAGTTAATGTTATTAAAATAGCTTGAAAGAAACCGTGACTGTACTAACCTGTTTCATAATGCTAATGTGGGGGGAGAGGGGAAGGGACCTGAAAAAAAGGCATTTTAATTAGCCCATAAAAACCTTCAGGTAGGAGTGGATGAATCTTTTTTTAGGATTTTTTCCCCCGTAAATCTGAGGGGAATTGCTTAACGCATTGTATGCAAGTGTTCTAAATAGTTTGAAACGAAAAGAAATTTGCATACAGTACATGATACATTCCTGCAAACCCTCCTTCACCTACTTGATCAAACTGCCATCAGTGCAGCTCCTACTTGTGCAAACAGTAATCACAGGAGGAGCAGTTGCCAAAAAAAGATTTTACACTTTAAAGCCTCTGTAGATAACATGAAAGAAAAAGTCCACAACGGTTAAAGTAATATGAAATATAATAATCTTGAATTCAAGCAGCAGCAAGACTGAGCCTTATGTAGAATCCAAATGCAATACAATACAAAGAGCAGAATGCTACTGCAACCATATAAAGGCTGTAGTGATCTACATGAAGCCCCAAACCTGCAGAGGTATTTCTGCAAACAGTATTTCATAGCACTTCACTGAGGGATAACAAGAATGTTTAATATTACTTCTATTTGCTAAACCTTTAAAATCTAATTGGCCCCGTCTGAAGTTTTTACTTACTGCACTTTATGAAAAAGGTGAGAAGTTTCAAAATATGGTTTTCCTATAAAATCCTATTTTATACCCAGGACAACAATTTGACTTAACTGCTGTCATCAATTACTATTAATCTAAAAATATAATACATTAAGAATCCTTTATTGAACTATGTATTTCAGATTTGTGTTCTATTGCATCAAAACATAAAAATGAGTTTTATTATTATTTTAAGAATTCACCCAACAATTATAAATCTAGTGAAAATTATGCTCTTTTTTAGGAGCTGATACTTTATTTCCAATTGCTATAGAAGCTGCAGTCCTCTCACTTGCAATTTTTTTTGAGAGCTACAAGTCTGAAACTGTACCAAACCCATCTTTTCCTTGAAAAACCACTGAAAATACAGACTCTTTAAATTCTAGCTTGAAATTTCAGTCATCTGTGTACAGAAATCCATCTGTATTTACTCTATGGAGTATTGATCCAGATCCAGAGTGACTGTACTTTTCCATGACAATTTGGTTACCTGTTCCATAAATCTGACACTGAGACTTTCCTGTTGGAAACAAATTCACACACAGGCATAATGGCTGCTTTTCGAACCACAACAACCAGATTCATTTTCAGATACAGTTTTTTATATATTTCCTTATCCTTCCATGTAAATTGTCCATTTCATGCACTAAATCTTTATGCTCTCCCACAAAAAAGGAGAAATGGTGAAGTCTCAGTTTTGAACTATTTTTAAAACTACAGATACATAACGCAGTATATATATGTGCGTATGTATACACACACACACGAACCTGTTTCACTATTATTTTCATGTCTGACACTAAGTCCATTAAAGAATTAAAGATTTTCAACTTATGTAGAGCAGAACACTAGATTATATGCATTACCTTCAGCTATCCGCATGTAAATCAATCAGATTCAGGAATGCTCAATGGTAAACTGAATCAGGAGGATAAAAATAAAAAACATATAAAATCTCAATTATACTTCTGTGGCACAGAGCATTGTCATTCTATCCAGGCTCTCACAGCTGCTGAGTGGGCTCCACTTCACCGTAAGTGCACCTGTGGCTGCTCCACCTGCACGGGTTCATCCCACATCCAAAGGCAGCCCTGACAGCGTCCGAGCAGGTCTGCTGGGGAGCGAGACAGCTGAGACAGTTTTGTCCCTGCTGTCCTGGTGGGTCAGTGCAAGGCAAGGAGCCCTCAGCCCTGCATCAGTCTGCGGCGAGCAGAGCCCAGCCCGGCTGCTCGCACCTGCCCCTGTGCCCAGCAGCTCCTCCTGCAGCTGTGCTCCACCTGCTCCTGACAGGTTGGCAAACCCATGAGCTCTGGCTCAGGAAATCCAAGCAGGAATTTTCCAGCACGAGGCTGAGGGTGTGTCCTGGGTGCTCTAGGCACGCACCAGCTGCGGGGATGCCTTCGAGGGTTTCGGTGCCAGCGCGGTGCACATGGGATAACTCCCGGCAATGCCAGCCGGGATCTGCAGCACATCAGTGCCACAATCCACCTTAGAGGGAGCCCAAGGACAAAGCCCTGGAACAAAACGGGGACGACAACTAATTCCTACTGTGGACAGACCAAATGCAGCAGAACGCTCCAGTGTCCATTTGATTTTACAGTCCTAACATGCCCAGTTGCTTTCAGCAAGCACTCCAGATTTTCAAAATTAAGTCACTTCAGCTTTACTCCCCAGATGCGTGGGGAAAGGGGAATGGGTGGGAGGGAAGGGGGGAAGTCATTCCTACTTATAGACTGAGCTTTAGTCTGTAAGTATTGTCAGCTGACGGGGTATTTTGTGACCGTGTCAGATGAATAACCAGTACCTGTGAGAGACAGATTTAGGACCGTTGACTCAAGTGAATGAAAGCAGACTTTTTATCCATTTTTCTCACGAGTTTTAATCATACAATGCATTATATGTGCCTACATTTATATCATCCAGGATTAAAGTATAAATAAGGAAAGAAAGGAGAATTTCTGAAAACTAGCATACATATGCAGGCATATAAGTCTTTTAGAAAAAGTGATTTCCAGTTCTGAAACAGACAAACTTAATCCTCAAATCTGCTAATCCGATCAAAGCATTTATATACTGAGCACTTCCTCCTTCAAATATGTCTTTTGGGAATGGAGACAATTTTCAGGTTTAAAGGCAGCTTTTAGTTCCATTTCAATAACACACTGAGGTTCATAATTGTACCAGATCCAAGGTGTCAATAGCCACAACTTCCCTCCGCCCAAGTATTTCCCACTCAGAAGTATTCAGCTGTTTTTCTTTATATCTGCTTCCTTCCTTTATTTTTTTAAAGCAACCTGCTCCAAGTAGGCAATGTTTTATGCAAGAAGGGTGAATTTCCACTGTGCAACAGAGTGCAAAATAGACTTCAGCTGTAGAATAACATTGCAAAGGGAAAAAGAGCCAAGGTATAGCTGGCAAAGCTCTTGGACAGGGAATCTTTATTTCTTTAAATTATCAATAAGATTTGGGCAGTACACTAACAAAAAACCCTTCACAATTTCAGATTCATGTAATATTTTCATTTTATAATGTTAAGCAGATAAATATATAGCCTTCACTATAGAACAGATACAAAAAAATTAGCAAATATAAAGAATCAATGACTAGTTAAGCCTATAAAATGTTGGGTAATTTATCACATGAAAGTTTGCATAAATATTTTCCTGACAGTAGTTGCATTAACACTAGCTACAAATAATAACAGAATTTTACACAACAAACAGCATCAAATAAATGGAAGTTTTAATGCTTTAATACTATTTTTTTTTTAAATTCAGCATGAAGGCAAATATATTTGCCTGCTAAGGCTCAGAAAATAGCAAGTTCTGGGGTTTTTTTTCATCTAAATTGGTTTGATTTTACTTTTTGAAGAAGAAATAACCAGTTTTTGTTAAAACTGTACATATTGATGTTTAGGCATAAACTAATACAATCTTTTGGTTTTTAAAATAATACTGAAAAAACCCTGGGCTCATCAACTGCTCCACACACACACCAGCACAAAAAATCACACAAGGAGAAACCTGAAGTAGCAAACTAGCTGTGGAACACTGTGCAAATACAAGAGCCACCAAAAGTGAGCATCTCAGAGAATTTCAAGAAGGAAACTCATTTCTGCCACTCAGAAATGGAAAGCACCACTTGAAATTCAAGCTGGGGCATTATGTTCTCTGCCCAGAAAACTTCTGGCTCAGGTGGAGAGGTCCAGACTGAAGATAAGCAGCTGTTATCTACATCTGTGGGGCAACAGCAGCACACCTCAGGATGCCTGCTCCCACCTACCCACTATTCTGCCCTCCCTCCTTTCATCTCTAAAAGCCAACCATGCACTCTGATTGTCTTTTCTTTCTTTATATCGCTGAGATTTCTATACTACAAGAAACTAAACTTGTAAACATCTTTCAAGCAGGCAAGCTTTTAAATTTATTCTCCTTGCAATTTAAGAAAACCAACTGAAAAATCAATACATGTAGAAACAATCTCAAAACTATAAGTGATTGAGGTTGTATTACATTTGATACCCTAGATAAAAAAAAAAACTCGAGTGATCACAGATCACACACCATAATAGCAATAAAGCAGACAGGATTATGGTAATTAAGAAGGAGACAGATCAATAAAATATCTGTTATATTTTGGAAAGTCAGCAAGCAGCAGTTCTTTGAATTTCTAGAGAAGTGTCTGATACATTTCTGTTGTTCTGGCATGATCTATCTTCAGCAAAGAGCTTTGTTGTGTGTTTAGCCTAGGGATGAATTAAAGATAAATACTAGATTTCAGTGAGTTCATTGCAAAAAAACAATTTCAAAGAACAAGTCAAAACTCAACAAAAAATAATGAGCTTCAAAAAAAATTGGCGTTTAGGGGGAAGGTGCATTTTATTTTTCTTTTTAACTCATAGAAGAACCACCATAGTTGATTAATCTGTGTGCAAACTTCTGTGCATCGTTTCTGATAGACATATAATAGATATATGATAATATGTGAATTTTACAACAAAATAAAAAAAATCAATTGAAATGCAAAAGTTTTGTCTCAAGATATATTTGAAAGCTTAAGTTCCCTGCTGACTGCTGCAGTACAGATACGTGAGAAAAAGAGAACACAAAGCTAAATCTCCCTGACAGGTTTTTTGTATTTGCTAGAGTTGAGCCACAACTGGCCCTGGGCTTCCTTCATTTGTGTTTGATTCATGCCTGCATACTGGATATGCAATTTAAAATTCAGAAAACAGCATAAACTTCAACTGGTTCGGGCAGAAAAGAACCAAACATCCCAACAAGTTTGGAAAAAAAAACCAAAAAAAACCCAACACAACAACAAAAAAAACCACCTCAAATAGCACGGGACAAATCTTGAGCCAAATGTTTCATTAAAGATTGGAATTTTTTTTTTTCTGTTATTTTATACAACTCAAAATATTTCCTTCTTTCCATATAGGACAGTAGATTTAAACAAACCACTTTTCCCACTTCTAAACAATACCTGATTCTTCGGTTTTGCTGATACATACTACTAACACCTAAATGGTATGAAGTGAGACCAGAGTGATTCAGCGAGACACAGGATCTGTGAAGTTTGTTGACACATAATTCTGAGATTATCAGTGCCTAAGAATTTTGGTAATCAGTCCACTAGGCAAGCACTGTGTCCTACTGCTCAGCCCTAAAGCATAAGGCCAGACCAGGCTGGGCAGTGCTTGGGGCAACCTGGGCTAGTGGGAGGTGTCCAAGGCAATGGGGTTGGAACAGGATGGTCTTTAAGGCTCCTTCCAACCTAAACCATTTGGTGATTCTCTAAGACATGTCACAAATGTGAAACATGGGACATAGGGAAGATATGGTATCAGTGTGATAAATGCTGTCAGAGTACAATTCAAGCCCTTCAATGGCTTTTTTTCAGGCAAAAAGCAAATGTTTTTCTGTTAAATTGTATTCTTGAAAAATAAACCATTTGTGCATCTGCTTAGGGTACACTAAAAACCTGTTGGTAGTGTTCCATCACTGGAAGATTCCCTGGGAAGAGCGTAAGAAAGCAGTTGTAGCACAAACAGAATGAACCAGTCCCTTCAGAAGTAAAACCCCTCTCATCACCATCACTTTACACGAGGTATCTCTAAAGCCCTGAAATTGCCATCACAAAAAGCCCACCACGGTCAACGAGATAAGCAGTATTTAAAAAGATTGACGGTCTCCTCTATGATGAGACAATAGCAGCTCTAGGACAGGACTCTTTTTCAATAAGTGACAGGAGCCTTTATATTTATGAAAATAAATCAGAGACTCTGCGCTGGGTTCTTCATTCCTGCAAGAAGGTTATTCTCAGCTGTTCATGACAGAAATATTAGCATCATCCTCAAACATTTAAGTCTGACACTATTAGACAGAATGGTAGATTGAGAAATGTTCATTGACTTCCACAGCTATTTCTATATTTTCCATATTCAAACAAGTATACTCATAGCCAGCTATGAATTTATTTTTTTAGAATTTATACAGATGCAGTAAAATTACACATGCATGGGTGCGCACACACCATGCCAGCTGGCAACAAACAATCCTTACCTTTCATTTGAGAAAAAGAAGCTTATACAAAAGAGAAGAAAATGATAAAGCAGAATAGGATAAAGTTAAAAACCTTTAAATTCAAGTATTTTAATATCATGAGCATTCTTTTAAGAAACCTTAAAGGGAAAGTTAACATCCTCAAAGTAGAAATACACAAGTGTAAGGGCAACAAAATTTCGGGAACTGTACTAGTAACTGTCACTTCATTATCACAATGCATTGCTTAATTACTTTCCTTTTATTAATAAGCCATTTGTCCAACCAACCATGAATCAACCAAAGTGGTGTGGCACAGTACATCTACATTTATGATTCTAAATATTTTCTGTCCCTGAATGTAGTCTCTTTTGCCACCAAGGCAATTTGAAGATAACATTTTAAGTATAAATATCCATTAAAAAAAAAAAAAAAAAAAAAAAAAAAAAAAAAAAAAAAAAAAAAAAACCCAACACCCACTATAAACCACTGCAAATCTGGGGGGGG
>VYZR01074700.1:7297-22204 GCA_013400675.1 Oxylabes madagascariensis | reverse complement strand
GAACAGGTTACTCTCCAAACTCAGCAACATCATGAGAAATCTCTGTCCACCAAGACCTTGTCCTTTATCACGATGTTCCTGCTTTCCTCCTTTTGCTTAAAGCAGAGGTGCATTAGGAAGCTGTAGATCCCTGGAACTCAGATTTCACTGGAATCTGCAGTCCTGCTTATTTTGACTTACAAGAGGAAAATAACAGTCTTCAGTAGAAATAGCTTGTAGCAGTTAACTGCTCTGCTTTTTATCCCTACAGTCACATGAAGTGCTTACAACTTTTAGTTTGAGAGAAGCAAAGATTGTAATTCAGGATGTATATTGTGAATTCTCATGTCTTACACTTTTCCCTGTGTGATATTAGAATGAACAAGTAATCTACTAAAATTTGTAAGATAATTGTCATCATTTTTAAGGCATGAGACTTATCTGAAGAAATTCAAGGGTTTGAGGCTGAAATACCTTGTCCTAAAACTGTTAAAAAAAAAATCCATTTTTCTTCTAATATGCACTTGCCACAAAATATTTTCTTGTATGTTGAATCAGAGTTATTTGAAAGCAAAGAAATTACTACTTCTGTCTGACTGTACACTATTTATATACACTGCAACACTATTTGCAGACATGAGAGATGGAAATGTGCTTTCAAGACTGCAAGACTTCTTCATCCAAATGCCTCATTAGACATTCAATCATACTATTTAAGGCATTTTACTCATTGAAGTAATTAAACTACTAAACTAATAGTAAATAAATAACATACTTACAGGTAGACACTAGGAGGAATAGTTAGCAAGTGTACCTGGTGCTATTCTCTGGCTGTACAAGCCTTAGTCATCTGCTATGCAAAAATTGCCTTAAAAATTGTGAAAGAGAAAACTAATAATTGCTCACCATGACACAAAAGACATGGTTCTGCAATGCATTTAACTCTGATTACATATGGGTGTTTGCAGATCAGACAGGGGAGAGAGAGAATTAGACTAATTCAGTACTAAATTTGGCCTCCATCTGACAAAGACAAATATTATTTATTGCAACATCAATTGTATAGGACATGGCCAACCAAGGAACTTGTAAGCACTGCACTGCAAACTGAACCCTGAATGGCAACACAGCTATGTCTGCAAATATTTTTAATCCTTCCAATACCCAGAGCATTATGTTAAATAAGCTCTTCCTTAACTTTTACTATAAATCTCTCCAATTCCAGTTTTTATCACATTTATTACTGTGAAGCACACATAAACGCAGATTAACTCAACTGGTTCAAAAAACATCACACTTCTTCTAAAGACAGTTTTACTTTTTGTCATCCTCCTATCTTCACACTCATCTCAATCACATTGCCAAGATACCTTCTCTTATTATTTCAGCCACTAACAATTTACCCCTCTGACAAGTAAGAAATTCACTTGCAAGCCTCAGGACAGTAATCCAGAGAAGCTAAACTCATGAATACCTGATCCAGTTGAAACTTTGCTTCATGTTGGTGAGACAGCTGGTATGCTGTGACCACCCCTTATTACAGCAATCACAATTATTTCACTCATTCCTAGGGCACCTGCGCTGCTGCAGTGTCCAGCTGTTCTCTCTCATGCTGGATTTATACTGCAGACTTCTGGGGCTGCAATTGTCTTTTCATTGCCTACATGTAACTATACACAATTGAAGTCTGAGATATTCTAAAACAAAGAAGTAAAAATTACTCAATAAAACGCACACAGCATGGAAAGTTTGATTTTTGTTCTCCCTCAGATTTGTTGCCAGTATTGTTATTTGTATTACAGAAATTATTAAAAAACTAGACTTCTTAGCCCAATGGATAAATAAATTACTTTAGCTTGTGTCAAGAGGAGTTATGCCTTTCTTGTCCTTTAATTTGGAAAAGAAAAAACAGATGCCAATTGGGAAACAGAGGTGGAGTCCTGAAACAGCTCAGAGTTTGTATTTTGACTTTTAAAAAAAATTCTGAATATGCAAGAATTAAATACTTTACATTTCTAGGACACTATACCATTACAGAATTAATAATCTCCTGGGTACAAATAGGAAACAAAATCCAAGTCTGCGTAGGGGAAAAAGACAGCAACCCCTTTCTTTGATCTTTTCTGTTAGAACTGCTTTTGTTTGCTGCCAAAGCTGTTGATATTCTCAAAGGACAAGAAAACAGTCTATAGTGTGCTTGTTTTCACTGAGATACTTTGTGTTAGTAATATGGGAAGAGTTTGTCCTTTCACTTCCTTGGATTATCAGAAGCATTTTACTTTGTTGCCTTACCAGAGCTGTCACAGGAAGATGAAAAGCGCAGAGCTCTTGGGCAGTGGCCACTGAGATCATTACCAGCAGCACCAGCACTGCCACAAAGGGCTGGAAACGTTTGGGAGGCAGCTGAAGAAGGGCAGGCAGGGACCAGAGTCACCCAGCAGAAGCAGAACAGTAGTTTTAATGCCCAGGTAACATCCCATCCATCTGTTTTCTAGGCTCATCACCCTCTCAAGCCACCATCAGCCCCAAGATGAAGTGCTCACAACCACAGCAGCTGCTCAGATCCACCCATCCCCAAGGATGTTTGCAACTGGAAACACAAGAAACTCTTTGAGGCTTTGTCTTTAAAAACAAGCAAACAAAAACCCTCAGGGGAATAACAAATGAACAAGTTATGCTAAGGAAAACAATTTATCTGACAAACTCAAGCATTTGTAAACTACAATAAACTAGATTTACAGTTTCAAAAGCAAAAGCATTTTAGCTTGCATGTACAAACACTTTATGATGAAAACTTTACTTTCTTCATGAGATCAGTGACTTCCAGTGCACGGGATGGTCTCTCAATCTCACAAATTCAAGTTACAAATGTGCAATTTTGCAATTGTGATGATGCTTTTTTATGCAAAATTATTATATTTAATTTCTATTTTGTTTCTATTCAGTTCTAATGTTTTACATCAAGGAAACATTTCTATGGATGCAGCAACATTTTATAACTCCAGATGTAGATTTGAATCATTAACTGAACCTCAGAACACCAGACACTAATTCCAACAGCTGAAACAGTGTGAATAAAAGCAAAAGCTGCATCCTATGCATTCCTACAAACCTCTTAAGAAAATACACCCCGAAAAAGACTTGCCTTTGCATCTTTGGTTTGAAAAAGAAATGCTTAGTGTTTTGATTCTACTCCCTGAGATCATCTCCCACAATCAGTTGTGACTTTCACAAAAAGAGCCTCCTACAACCTGTGTGAAGGTAAAGGGGTTGTACCTTCATTTTCAAAAGACAACATGCACAACTATTCCAAGGATGTAGAAGTGGCCAAAAAATGTCTCTGTGCTCTTCTAATCCAACACTTAATGTGCAACCTGACAGTGATTTGTTTTCTAGGTGCAGTCTCCCAGTTCTGTCAAATAGCTTTGTGCTGATAGGACTGCAGAAAACGCAACTCTAAACTGTTATACTTGTACAATACCACAGGAAATTTCAACAAAGGTTTTTTGGCAAGTATTGGTGCTCTCGAGGTACTTTTGTAGAAAGAAGAGGTTTAGAGATTTCCATCCCACTGACAAACTCACAGAGAAAATCAGTTACAGCGATTATATTATCTAAACTAAAGCAGAAATCTCTGTGTTAATGAGATACATTTGGGAACTCAGGGTCAAACCCTATGATGGTTAACACAGTGAAAAGATATGAAACATCACAAAGCACTTGAGGGGAGTTCCTCACAACATTAATTTTTTGCCTGGCAGAATAATACTCATTATAAGATCCCACAGATGAAAACTAATGTACTGTGAATTTTATACCACTTCATTATAATTCAAATTACTTTTTCTTTCTTCTTACATTTTCATTGTTTGATAAACTAAAATACCACTGCTCCTTTTATAAAACATAAGAATAGTGGCAAATGTTCATCAAATAGCATATTAAATAAGCAATATCCCTCAACTAGATATGGCTGAATATTATTGAACTACATTCTGTCACAAAATTGTCACTTCATATCAAAATATAACTTAAACAGCAAGGCAAAGAAAAAATGAAAAGGCAAATGTTCAGGGGAAGTAAAATCAAATCTTTTGCGTTAGTTATACACCTTACAGTGGTTTGGGTTGGAAAGGACCTTTAAAGCAATCTTGTACCAACCCCGTGGGCAGGGGCACTTTCCACTATCCCAGGCTGCTCCAAGCCCCGTCCGGCCTGGCCTCGGACACCTCCAAGAATGGGACATTCTCAGCTGTCTGGGCACCCGGTGCCAGGGCCCCACCACCATCACAGGCAAGCATTTTCTCCCATTAAAAACTGATCTTGATGAAAACCTTTTCAAAGACACTCTCCAGCTTTTGAGGATTTGAAAATAAATGTTATGCCTTATCCACGAAATAAGCACATTAAGTACTTTATGTCACATCCAAGATTTTTGTAAGCCCCTAGTAAATAATTAGCCCAATTTACACAATTTTTTGCATTTTACACAAATTCACAGACTATTGTACTGGATCAAGCACTTTTGGGCACTCAGTAGTTTCTCAGCACCTCCCTTATTTTCATGATAAAAAGTCAGTTTTGCTGCTGTTCACAAACTAAAGCGATATTTGAAGTATTGGTGTCTTTTCTCTTGAGACCCTAGTCCCAATGTAGGCTGCATGCTATGACAAAAATATTTTTCTTATTTTATAATCATAAAATCAGGTTGACAAACTATTTTCCAATGCTAATTTGCACAATCTCCACATTTCACTGTCTCATGACATTTTCTCTGACAAGTTTAAAACATACTGAGTTTCTTGCAGTGCTACTGTAGCAAAAAGGGTTTTATTATGAGCAAAACCATTGCTGTTTGTATCACAGCACAGAATGGTTATTTTCTTTAATCTCTCAACTTAAAATCCTTCATGTGCTATTACTTTCTACTTCACCATGCTTGCCGGAAGCTCTGGGATTTTCTGCACAAAAATAATGTCTTTCATACCTCTTCAGCTGCACACAGAAACTTTTTCCCTTGCTTTTCAGAAAATGGCTTGGAGCCATAAATATAAAATAAATTTACAAATGAAACAAAATTTAACATCCCACAACTATGTGTTTACTTCCACAAAGATTTTAAGTAGGTCAAAGCCTTTTAAGAGACCACTAGCAACTCAATTTTCTTCCAGGCTTAAAGTCTCTCTGAGTGCTTATCTATCAAAGGATCTGGCCTGGCTCCTGGTCTGCAGTGCTAGATTCAGCATTCTAAAATATTTTTCAATGCTTCCTCAAAGATTTGCAGTTCAGCACTCTTATTGTAAATTCCAAATTGGCCTCTAAATTCCAGGTTCCCCGACCAGGGCACCCCGCCCCAGCACCGCACTCCAGCATCATCTCTGCTTCAAGGGCCAGTGGTCCCTGCTGTGCCAGCAGCGTGGGCTCCCCTACAGCACAACCGGCCCTCCTAAGAGCTGGGAGAGATCCTGGAGACAGGACATGGCTCTTTCTACGAGAGCCAGGGGCTAAAAGCAGCTCTTCTACCCTCACTGCATAGGTCATGAGTGGAGGCACGACATGGTTTCAGCAAAGAGCTGGTGGTCTCCAGCCTAACCAAAGATAACACTGAGAGGGACCACCTCCCCTGAGGGAAATTTATAAAGAGAAGATTAAACTGTCAGAATACATCAGAGCCCCTTCATAACAATCTAGGTTAAGAATATTTCAGTGATTTTGGAAGACTGACTCAGTAATACCGAGATTCTCAAGAGCTGGGGGTCAAAAACTCTTTAAAAAGGCAGCTGATGCTCCTGTTCTGGCTCACATATTTGGGGGAAGGAGGATGTTTGCCTCAAATTTCTGGATGAAAATAAGGGGCAGAACATGCAATACAGAGGAAAGACATTCTGCAAACCAAAGAGGGTCTGGGGCAGGAATTATGCAGGACGAGAACTAAAGCCGAGAGCAGAGGAAAGCTTTGAGAGGATGGAAGAGAGCAGAGGAACGAGGCAATGCCAATGCCAAGCCAAAACCCCGGGCGGGTGCCTGCCCTGCACTGCAAACGTCTTGATCGCACTGCAGGATGTGTCCCTGGCTCCTCCTTCCCACAGCTGACTGGAAACAGCACGATCTGTGCCCTGCCTTGGCAGTTTCCGTGTGTGAGGGACAAAGAAATAGATGGAGGAAACATTTAAGCCCCGGTGCCCGGTGCTGATGTGTGCAGTGCTGAAGCTCTCCGGGCGGCCAGCACTCCCTGCTTTGGTGCTTGCACTGCTGCAGCTTCTGTCAGAAACAAGCGGCAAAGGGCACTTCTGAAAGTATCATCCTCTAGAAACTCCTTTTTTCAGAACTTCTTTTTCCTGCAGATTCTTGAAAATTGCTTTGTTTCACTGGAAACGCCTGTCAGTGACACAAAACCCTTTAAAATATGCTGACCGTGTCATGATCTTCATTTGCATATTAATAGATGGCTCGCGCTCTCTCTCGGGATTAATTGCCTTCCCAATAGAATCCTGCAATCTCATATATTCAGGTTTATTCTGGCTCTGGGATGGGGGTGGGGATGGACACTGCCTTGACTGCAATTTTACTGTTTCAGAATTTGGAATTTCTCAGCATTTACCTTTTCTAAAAAACTTTTCAGTAATCATGGGCAGTATGAAAGAGAGATAGACCTTAGAAACCAGGCTTATCCAATTTAACACTGGTTTATATTCTGCAGTTATTCTATTTATGATTTCAAACAGGATGGCAAATTAAAACATTTGACCATAGAACTCTACAAAGTGGATAAATAGCACATTAAAAAGTAATTGATATACAATCTTATAACTGTGAAAACTAGAAACTTGAGCGCAGTAATAATCTAGACCTCCTTCCTTTGCAAAAAGGGAATTCTATTGAGACAATACAATGCCAGGTTATTTTTTATTCTTTCACACAGGCTATTCTCAACTAACACATGTTTAATGAGGCCAAATGGCTGTAGTCTCTTCTACAGTCTGTAAGAAAAATATTTTAAAGCACCCTCACAACATGCTGTGGCTGGATTTACCTAAATACACAATAAAATTCATTTTTATCTGATAGCTGGCAATCATGGAAGTTAAACATGGCTTCAACTAAAAAAAGTCTAACGTACCCAGCATTCATGTGACCAGAGCCCAACAGGAAATATGACAAAGGGTACAGGGAATTTCTAATTTATCGCAGTGACCTGCAGTATAAGAATGCACTTTACAGACTCCAGATTCAAAAAAACCTCTCCCAGTGATTACCTGTTTAACTTTTCCCCTAAAACGGACAAATAGGTTGAGGGAGACAGAGTAAAGACCTATTTCAGAGCAGACACTAAAACCTTTTCTCTCTGAACTATTGTATTTACTTTGCCTCTATTCCAAAATTCTTTGGAAAATGTGTATTCATTTCTGTTTACAATATTTTTTTCCCAAAGTATTTTCCCCACTCAGTCTTCTGGTTCATCCTTTCTGTAAATAGATTTTATACAAGTTGAAACACTTTTCAAAAGGCACAGGAGGAATTTCTTGAACGCTGTACTTGGCACAGCTGGGAATACACTGTCTTTAATGACATCCATCTCAGTGCTTTTTGTGCCCAAGGATATGCAGAAAATAATAGCAGAAAGTAGTTTTATAAAACATCACCACTGTAATTACCATATCTTTTTCTTGCACTATTGCTGTTTCAAAGCCTCTGTCTCTGCTACTTAGTGCATTTCAGAGGAAGCAGAGAGTTATAATGAATTCTCTGCTTTTGCTGTTCTGATGTTATCAGTGACCAACTTTGACAGACATAATAACAAAAACCAAAGATTTTAATCAGCTAATAAGGAAAGCTCAGTTGTGATGCACTTTGTGTTTTTCTCAGATAGAACAGGGCAAAAATATTTAAGGGGATAAAAGAAATAAGTATACAAAGAGAACATTATTCAAGATTCTAAACACAATTCCAGCAGGCTCCATGGAAAGCTCTACAGGACTTACCATTTAGACCAAGATTGTCCTATGTGGATGAAGTGCCAAAGACACCTTCCCAGCATTTCAGGAAAAGAAGGCTTGCTTCTCCCTTGTGGGAAAATCAGGTCAAGTCAGATATCTTAAATATAATCCACTTTGTGAGGAAAAGGGTGCAAAATGCTTTCTTTAAACACTACTCCTAATCCTTGCTTTAAAAAACCTATTTTCTACACCAAGCAAACTGTGTAAAAAGGAATGTGTTGAGATCAGGTTATATAACCAGGGAGCGAGGATAGCTTTACATGAGATTGAGAGCATATTTGTGCTAATACATCTGTGTAACAATTGCAGGTTTATGTACTGTGCAAATCTGATCATCAGGACTATTGACTCTGTGCCTTATTTCTAAATTGGTCCACTTGCCTCTGATTTCCCTGATGGGAGGAGTCTGCATGTGGTCCTGTCACCTGGGTTGAAAGGGGACTGTATGCTCACACCAGATTAAACGGATTAAAAAGAAGGTAGTGGTTAAAGAAAATATTTGGCTAACACTTCATTATGTGTGATACAATCAAGTGCTCTGAACAGGATCCAGTTTTGGTGTTTTATCTCTGGAAATGAATTTTATATACTGATGAATTTCAAAATGTTCTTAAATAAACACTCTCAGAAAATAAGACAAATATATAGAAAATATGTTAACTGTAAACCGCTACAAGAGACCACTTATTTACAGCAGGTGTGACCCATACTAGAAATATTGTGTTGGGCTATTTTCCTTGGTAGGAATGTATATAAATTGCATCAAGAGACTGTAAGCCAAATCTGTACAACCCTTTTGTCTTTACCACAATTATTGCTTTAGTGAAGCTTCAGAAAGGCTTGAAGCTTCTGATCAAAAAAAGGATTGTAAATCCTATTAAAATGGATTAAGGAAAACGTTGCACATTGCTAAAAATATCAAGCTCAATTTAAAAAGATCTTCAAATGCTACCACTGCATCAGACTCATAATATTTTAGCAAAAATAAAAGTTAAAAAAAAAAAAAAAAAAAGTAGCTGTGTTTCTATTAAAACACAGTTTGCATGGACATCAGAGTATTTTTTATTCATCCTACTGTCCCTACAAGCCTCCTTGCAGGTAGTGTTTTATCACCAGCAACTTCTTTCTGTAGATTTCAACCTGTTCCATAATAACACTTCAAAGAGATGTCTGATGTTAAAGGTTCAGCCCTGCCCACTGGCACAGGGACTCACTTCTGTCTGGCATAGCGCTGGTACTGCAGGTACAGCCAGTTTCACAGAGGGGCACTGATCAGCTGTGCAAAGCTGAGCACACTGAGGAAAGCTGGGAAGCCTGAGGTGAATCTTCCTAAAAAGATTTGGGGTTTATATTTTTTTTTTGCTTTTGCATTTTTGTATTTACATAGAAATCAAAACATGCAATTAATAAACCCCAAAGGCAATTCTATAATAGGTTCATTTTGTTGAAATCAATTCAAGACATAGTAGGAAAGGTCTTGTCTCTTCTTATTTTATGTTCGTGCTCCTCTTGATAGGCAGTGCATGTTTTCCACATATATTCTCATCTGTATTAAACTACAGGACACTTGATGTGTCTTGCCAGAGCGAGCCCTGTTTTATAGTACAAATATTTTTGTCAGATATGTTAGATTTTTGGAGTTTAGGTTGATCCACAACTTGTTTAATACTGAAATGGGTTCAGATTCCCAGAATACAGAGCTGACAATGCTTGTGAGTAGGTTTTTCGGGACCAAGCACAGACCTTTGTAGTGACTGTAGCCTTCCAGTTACATCAGTCAGCTCCTAATCAGTTTAGTCACTTTAAACATTTCTGCTGAGGCCAGTGAGACTGTTTATGTTCAGAAAGTTGTGCATTTCCATGACTGTTTATGAAACAGAATTTAATACACAGCAGTCCCAATTTTCCTCTCATTGAAGACAGGAAACATTCAAAATACATCTAGAGATTTGTTTACACTGGAACTTTGATATAGTAAATTAAATTAATCGAGATCACAGAATATATGATACATGCAGCTATTTCATTGACATATACTTTATACTTGGATATAGCCAAAACACAAATCAGCCCTTAAAAATAGCCAAAGGCAGGCTTTGCCACCCTACAAAAATACACTGGGAGCAGCTAAAAGATGAAAGTCATGAAACAGTGAGTTAGTAGAGTCACAGCCAGGCTGCCCTCAGTTCTACTGCACTCTCAGCTTCTGCACGAGAACCACCCTTCCTGATGCTAGGTCAAACTTGTGCCTGGATATCAGATAGGGAAAGAACTCAAGTGTTGGCCTGAGCTAAACAGTGCCCACTATGCAGCAGCACTTCCTTAGAAGTTTGAGGCATTAAGAACTCAGGAGTAATAAAAAAACCCAGAACAATTTTTTTTCCCTGCAACAGCCAGCAGAAGCCACTATTGAAGCAGAACTGTGTCTAACCCATCTCCTGCTTAAACACCTTTTCTACCGAACACAGGAGAGGCAGAAGCAGGTCATTTGTTTCCCAAGGAAGGACCCCGTATGACAAGGAAAACGTTTTGCCACATGGACTGCAAGGGAAGTAGGAAGCTCATTCCTTTCTTAGGAAATGATGAATGGAGCACCAGGGAGACAAAGAGCTACTGCTGCCTGTGCTCCCTGCAGCCTTCATCAGCCCCCCGGCACAGCAGCAGCGGGCACCACATCTGCAGGCAGCAAAGGGATGCTNAATTTATTATTGTGGCTAATTAAATATTTTTCAATAATTTTGATAATAAATCATTATTATTAAAAATTGGCTATTTCATTTGTAACACTTGGGATTTTGGTGACTCTGTAAGGCGATTATCTGTCTGAGCCAGTCTCCTATAAGCAGGTGGAAATCACCACATAAGGAACAAATTGAATATCTAGCAAAATAATTCGGCAAAATAATTTTTTCATAAAATTAGTTTTATGCTGTTCTATAGGTGAAATACCCTTGGAAAAGTGTTTATTGAAAGTACCCAGCTCCATTCATCTCCAAATCATTTCTGTGCTAACCCTGTTTCAACAGGATGCTTCTACAGCCAATATTTTCCCTAGGATTTGGGGAACACTGAGAACTAAGTCCTAATGCCTGCCGTCAGCTGGTGGAATAACAGCTGGATTGGGGCTGCGGGTGAGAGCTGCTCAGCTCCAGGAGCTGCTGAAATCGGCTGAGACTCCTGAGCTGCGAGTGAACAAACACAGCCCTGATTACGGGAGCGGGAAAAGCCGGTTATCGTCTGCAGGCAGGCGCTAATCAACGCTCCCATTAAAGCACAGTAAACGGCTACCAACGATAAAATTACCAGTAATGAATTTTAAATGCGTTATTGATGTACTCTGGGGAGGGCTGGGGGTGTGAAGATGTTAACCCTTCGGGGTAAGCAGGAGTGCCAATGAGCAAAAATGTTCCACTACATTATGACGAATTTTCCATTTAATATACCTGTTCTTTCGTCGCTAGCCATTAATACCTGTGTTTCCAAACACACACCGTGCTGCAACATCTTGTTAAATATAAGCAAGTTGAGAAAAATCAGTATCTTGTGTGATCCTTGGTATCTCACTACACACAGTTCCTGGGTTGTGGTCTTTTGGGGTTGTTCATCGATTAGCTCGAGTTAATTTTATTTAGGGGCTTGTCTTTTAGCATATGGTGGGTTTGTTTGGTTGCTTTTTTCAAGCTAGAGATGAGCTATCCAACTTCTTGCAGACATTGCTGTTATTCTCAACCACAAAAATCTCATTTGTCCTATTTCAAACAAATGGCACTTGGAGTTACTTTTTGTCTTGGCAACGGGGCTTCTGCTAAAGCACAAGTTAATCATGTACAATAAATCACCGCTTGTCTGAACCTGTAAATATTGATGGCTGTTTTGTTTACAAACCTCACTGTAAGTATTCCTCGGTGGTGTTTTAAATCATCATGCCCTCTGGGTCCATTGTTTCACCATTTAGTTTTAAAATAATTTTCCAGATAATGTAACTTTTAAACATTTGAGTTTTCCCTCTAGATAAATCATTACTCTAATTGTTTATCAGTAAACTGCAGGCTGCCAGTGGATTAGGAGAAAACAAAGGGGCCATATTTATTTAATTCCACTTGATAGAACTCAAAGACGAAAAAATTTTTATGAAAAGTTACACTTAACTTTTCTTCATAGGATCAAAACTTAAACAGAATGAATGGGGACATTTTCCAAACTAATTTTTATGACAAAATACAAATTCTAATAAGCAAATAGTGAAATGTAACTAGTTCTCTTAAAATACAGTATGGATTCCAAACTGATTTATGCTCAGAATATTTCATTTCTAACTGGATTTTTTCAGCTTTTTCCTACAGCTAACTGCAGAGTGAAAACTAGAAATCATTTGAATTCACAGTTTTTCTGAAATTAATGAAATTATAGCAATGAAATTATAAAGACAATGTTTTTTACTGTGTCAGAATGGACAAAACTGTTTGAGAAAGAAAGGCCACAAAGCAAGCAAATTATACAGCCCCAAACCCCTTTTTATTTATTTCCAGTAAATTAGGCACATCTGGCATGAAATTCAGTGAAACCTGGGGCAATAGTATTCAACTGCATTTTTTAAACTGTAGCAACATTTTAATATGCTTTCTTCAAAGGTCATCATCAGAAATTTTTAAGCTGACACCTATTTCACTACTTGCATCCACACCAGCCCCACAGTTATATCTACCTTGAAAATAGAAATTAAGAAATTACATGTAAAAGCTGCCACAGAATCTCAAGCTTTAATACCTAAACAAGCAGTGTTAGAGATGGCTATCACACCATTTGAAACTGAAATCCAGTGCTCTACCCATTACAGTGCTTTCAGGGTTTTTTTACCAACACTAATTACTACCTCACTAGCACCAACTTTCAACCTTGCTGGCTGAATTTGCTTTTCAGGAGTGATATGAAGTGTTTTCTATAGGCTTGCAAGTATTTTATTCTTTATTGTATTGCTCAGGGTTTGTAACTATTCTTTTCAATCACATCTGAAATTCAAGTCCTTGCATTTAATGAAAAGATTACGGGAAATTAAAAAATTTGAATAGGTCAAGTGATGTGAATATGCATGGAGAAATCATTATCTGTTCTTCTCCTATTCCTCTGGTAAATGGCTAGAGGAGAAACATAAATCATTGCTCAGCATGTTCTCAACCATCTCATCTTGCCTCCCACATCCAACAGCACTCTGAAGAAATGTGCACACAGGAATAGGCCAAACCGCACTGGGGCTGCTTCCTTTAACTCATCAGTTTATAGGGGGAAAAACCAAACAGACAGAATTTGGACCCATGTAGAAATTTATCTTAAAGTTGAATTAATTCAAATCAAAGCTGCTTTTTTCCATTTTTACTCCCAGATTTAAGTGCTAAGCATTTTGCACTTTACCCTTTTAATGGAACAAAATGTATATATTAACACACTTTAAAAAGCTTTCCTGAAACAAATGCATAACTTAGATTTGGGCCTGAATTGTCTATTCTTTTACAGAAGAATAAGCTTTCCAGAAAAAAATAACGAAACAAACAAACCACAGTTCTCATAATGCTTTATTTTCTCATAATAGAGGAAAATGAAACCATTTAAAAAACACTTGTCAGTAAAAGGAACAAAAAACAGTATTTCATTTTTCTTGCAGAATCCAAGAGAGAAGTATAGGGGAGAGAAATTTAATCCGCTGCAAGAAAGAAGAAATGGTAACAGCTTTCCAAAATATCCCAGTTGATAAGAAAGTTGTCTGATTCTTAATTTGATAAGAAGGACTGATAAGAAATACGTGGCAGGAGTGCATTATCCCTAAAATTTCCTAACCAAACTTTCTCCACCTTCCACAATTTCACTGTTTTCTCTTTCAGACTCAGAAATACAGTGAGTGGGAACTGGGCACATATTATGGAACTGTCTTGAATACGTGTCCAGCATTTCTCAATTCATACCTCTTAGTTCAACAAGGTATTTCATAAGGCACACACAAAGCATGGAGAAAATCTTCCTGGAATTAATTCTCCCGAAACCACACAACATCTCCACACCTAAGAACTGCTATGCTTCACAGCACATTCAAATGTGGTGCCCAAACAGCTACAAACTAGTGAGATTTGCTATCCCAACTGAGTGAAAAAATAATAGAGAAGATGTATCAAAATAAATACGCATTGCTCCAAAGATGCTCCAGTTGGAAGAAATAAGTGGGCATTGTTTCTGTGAAAAATGCAGAATGAGACTTTAACACACAATTGCCAGCACAGCTTTAAACTGATGCAGAAGTATGCTCACAGCATGGGAAATGTATTTTGCATGCTAAATAAAAACTGACAAAAGATGTACATGCCCACATTGTCACTGTGGTCCTTGCTGCCAAAAGCCAGTCTGCTGTCAAATAGATTATGTTCATTTGGCCTTTGGGAATGGTGGCATCTTAGAATTTCAATTTCAAAATATAATTAGAAAAAAAGAACTCCACAAACATTAAAAAGGCCGGAGGAGGAATTCTTTGTATAGAATACCTAATTCAGGTTCAGATTTTTTCATTTGGTGTTTTACTGGAAACCAATGAAGCAGTTAGAGATTGGAACATACATAATATCATGCCAGTGGTGCAGACACCTTCTTTCCTCAGAAATTCAAATATTTCAACAGAAAATAGGGCAATCATTGTGCAAGTAGGGGCACAAGCTAAAATACCCAACTTTAGCCACAAATCCACCCAATTAAGAATAGCCACATATTATGGAACATATTTCCACTCATGTATTTGGGAAATATTAGAAAGTGAAGTGTGAGGGTTTAAAAAAAGTAATAATAATAAAAAAAGGTTTTCCATACATGTTTTTCAGTTTCTCCATCTAGTTGACAACAGGACGACAAGGAATGTTATCTGATAATGCACTAATTTTTTACCTCAGAAAGC
>VYZR01074699.1:6429-26842 GCA_013400675.1 Oxylabes madagascariensis | reverse complement strand
TCATTAGTGCCAAAAGGTAATTTGTGATGTACAAAACGAGCACAGGTCTGGGGAAGCGTCCTTCAGTCTGTCCAGCCACCTACTGCTTTTTGTCCTTCAATGCTTAAGTCTCCATATTATGTTTGGGCCCAAAGCACAAAGGGGCCCTCATTTACAGCCAACTCCCAGGCACCACCAGGAGCACACGAAATAGGTGCAGCCATCACAGAAGTACGCTCTTGGAAGCTAACAGGAAGCCCAGGGTGGAGACGTGTGAATTTTTCTCTTTCTCAAGGACAGGCCTGCCTGCTTTCTTCCATGGTCTTCTCCAGCTAGGAAAGCATGAAATAAGTACAGGCATATTCTCAGAAAAGCCTGAGAGCCATAAAGGCTCCACAGGAGGTAGAAGGCAGATTGCAAATTTTAATAACACTTAGTACATTAACTATTACAGATTTTTCTTTCAAGAGCTGACTTTGTCAGGGATGGTGAGAGCCCAGCTGTAGACTCTAATGCTTATTCTTTGTCTTTCCTGCAATCACATCTTATCTTTCCATACTTTGGCCTTTCTTTAAATCATTAAAGGAGACCGGAGAACTGCTTTTTTTGGAATTGGCCCATGAAATAAAAAGCTATATATTCATCTTAGAGATATGCTCAAGCATAATCCCACAACTTTCTACTTTATTATCATTTTCCTGACTTTTGAGGTGAAGACAATGAATCCAGTAGTCTGGCACAGTTCAACATGTGACACAGTTTAAACAAAATTTCTCTTGGGAAAAGGCTTGTCTGGTGACATTGGCAGCACTAGTGACTGACCCCTAGGGAAGTGGGACAGTCACACACAGATGGGAAATAGCTAGGAAGGGACTACTTGGAAGCACTGAAACATTAGACCCTACCTCGTGGCTGAAAACTCAAGTGCGAGGTCCAGATGCTAAAGTCTGAATGTGTTAGCATCACAGTAAGGGAACTGATACTAAGTGACAGATAGATTATATTACATAAAGTTCAATTTCTGGCTGCCCACAATGGCTCCTAATTCAAACAAAGGCCTGATAAGCTACTGACAATAAATAAATCAAAGTAAAAAGCACACTGCTTTGAAACTTTAGCCTTACAGCCAGGAACATTACAGTAAGCTCATTTGTTAAAAGAACTGCTTGATTTTGACCTAATACTACTTTACCAAAGCAACTGAATATTATTGATTTCCTCTTTTATGAATTGAGATGAATAAAAACCTAAGAGATTACAAATAAGAAGCCTTCTTTGTTCTATGTATCACTTCCACTATGCTGGTCAGTCAGATGCCATTGTTTGTCCTCCTGCTCCCACAGCATGTGAAAAATATCTTACTAGGAAATAAAACAAATTAAGAGATACAAAACAAAAATGTTTCCCGGGATTTTTACTGATTGTTTTCAGCCTTATATCTAGGACTAAAATGAGTAAGAAAACCAGTAGCTGTACTAAAGAATTCCCCATACTGGTTCATTTTCGTTTTTGTTTTAAAATGTTCACAATACCTTGGGTCCTGGAGCCTTTTAAGATAAGGGTTGGGATTATTATTTATACAGAAGTGATTAAAAGACATTTTAATTTTAAAAAGCTGACAGGCAAGCAAAGTTGTCTTGTGCATGAGAGCCTAGATGCACATTCAGGAAGGCAATACAAGCTCCCCCAAATTTTAATTGACGTTGGCTTTCTGTGTATTTGAATTCTCCATGCCTTGTAGACTGCTTCACTCAGTAATGATTTTTAAGATCAAGCTAGGAAAAGAGTGACAGAAGATACAGTTCCACAATGAAATTTGCAATTCAGTAAGAAATTATAATACTCAAGAAGTCCCTATTCTAAGAGATAATGTATAAATAGAAGTGACACTTCATCCCTCATCCAAGCCACCTGACATTTCTTCCTCCACTTCTTGCATCTTCGCATGAAAGGTTTCACTGACAGCATCCACCACCTTCCGCCAACTCTTTAAAGCAAATAGTTTTGCTAAGTGAAAAAGCTCTAACTCAACATCTCCCTTAAATAGTAGTAAGAACTAAATACCTGTTAGCAACTTCATCAATGCCTGACCAAATCAGGGAACAAGGAAAAGGAAACAGCTGTTTCAAGGAACAAACAACTCAGGTTCTGCAGGTAACTGTCATCAGAAAGATGTTTCTCCTGCTTGCCTCCTTGTTTTCCCCATAATGGACAGTCATCTAACACCAAGACTATTTGTGATGCCCCCCTGCACTTTTATTCCATTCTATGTTCCAAGAGGCATGGCAGCAGAATATCCCACTTCTCACCTGCAATTTTGCAGATGTTCACCCCACCAGATGTAAGTAGCAATAACCCACACATTTGTGGGAAATCTACAGGAACTACAGACCTGAGGACTTGTTACATTTAAAAGACCCTGCTACCTGACTCTACTTAATAGAGATTTAAAGCGCCAGAGGATATTTTTCTGAATAATCGATTCCCTCTTCCTAAAAAAAAGCACTAGCAACACCACAGGGAGAAAATGATCAAAAGAAAATTCCTTACCTCTATATTTACAAACACTAGTCTCTTCTTTCTAAGTGAAAGCTATTTACAGACACAGAAGAAATCAGCAGTTAGGGCACAGATCATAGAATCACAGAATGGTTAGGGTTGGATGGGACATTAAGGATCATCTCTTTCCAACCTGCCTGCCATGGGCAAGGACACCTTTCACGAGACCAGGTTGCTCAGAGCCCCATCCACCCTGGCCTAGAACACTTCCAGGGATGGGGCATCCACAGCTTCTCTGGGCGAACTGTTCCAGTGCCACACCACCCTCACAATAAAGAATTTCTTCCTGATATGCACTCTAACCCTCCTCTCTTTCAGTTTGAGGCCATGCCTCCTTGTCCTGTCACTACATGCTCTTGTGAAAAGTCCCTCTCCATCTTTCCTGTAGGCTCCCTTTAGGTACTGGAAGGCCACAATTAGTCCACCCCAAAGCCGCCTCTCTTTTCCAGGCTGAAAAAAGCTAATTCTCATCTTTTCCTTATAAGGAAGGTGCTCCATCCCTCTGATCATCTTCTTGGACTCATTCCAACAGCTCCATGTCCTTCCTGTGCTGGGACCCCAGAGCTGGGTTCAGCACTGCAGGTGAGCTCTCACCAGAGCAGAGCAGAGGGGCAGAATCCGTCCCTCAACCTGCTGGCCAGGCTGCTTTGGATGCAGCCCAGAGCACAGCTGGCTTTCTGGGCTGTGAGAGCTCATTACATATCTATGAAGATATGACTTGGTTTTAAAGACAGAAACACCCCTGCACATAAGCTGCAAAATAAATGAAGCTGCCTGGGACTTGAAAGCCAACAGTCCCTTGGGTCTGAACACTTAGAAACCAGAGTTCAGCCTCTTTCCAAAAGTCAAATCAACTCATGAAACAGGAGATTCTCTTAATCAGAATTTCTCTTAATGTCTTCACTAGCATTTCAGTACCGTGGTTTGTTGACCTTGACAAAGTAAAGATTGACAGACTGCCTGTTTGTTTTGGGAATTGTTCAACAGAATGGACACAGTGTGCATTTTTGTGTGACTTGATGCATGGCTGAGCTTCTCACCTCTGACTCTCATCGGCCATTAACCTGACATAATCAATTAAGAAGAGGAAAGGAAATTTCACATTATTGCTATACTACTTGAAAGCATTTTTTCTACATTGTAGCATGGAGTTTCCTAGTTCTGTTGCCAAAATATAAATACAGGTCTCTGTTTACAAAGTTATTAATTTCAATTACTGCTGCAGACTTCTGCTGCTCAAAAGGTCTGCAAGATCCCAGATCTATTCCCTCCACCTTACCCACTGTATCACAAACATATTTGTAAGCACATACCACTGTAAAGTTGACTTGTGTAGTCAGAACATTGTCCCTAATTTTCTTGAATATTTTTTCCTTGTAGATGAGATAGCAACTCCCAAAGCTAGTTCAGAATTAGGAGTAAGGGAAAAATTATTTCTTTACATCCTTTCAAACTCTGTTTTAAAAACGTGTATGACTAATGGTGGTTAAATATTTAACTGTTTCACTAATGATCTGAATCCTAACATGAGTATGAAAACACGTGTCATTGCATCTGAAAAATCCCACTCATATCCAAGCAGCTTTTTAAATTTTATATATATACAAATACATACAGAAACACACGTTAGGGATCTATAAGGTAAATTGTTGTTTCGAGACTATTCTACACAGGAGTTGGGGTTTGTTTGTGTGGGTTGTTTTTTTTTTTTCCCTTTTTATCAAAAGAATTGCAGTAATTCAACCCCAAATGTGCCTGTTATTGTATTAATAATAACAATGACATAATAGTGCAATTATACCCTGTGGGACTGGGCTACACTGACATGTGCAACCACGTGTCCACGATCACTTCAAAGACTGAAAGAGATTGAAGATACTGCCCCACCTTGCTCCTCATTCCTGCACTTCTCATCTTGGAGATTACCACCCACAAAGCTGAACAACGGTAACCTGTTGTGGAAGTGCTCTTTGCCCTCTTTGTTACAACCACAGTAGGTTTAACCATCTTTGGTGGCAAAAATAAAACAGGCTGTCTGGGGCAGCTGGGCACTGCAGCGGACTGTGAAAGTGAACACATTACAACTCAATTCCAGGCAGTGGTAAATCCCTTGGAGGGGCTGCAGCAAAGAGCTAGCAGATGACTGCTTCTTAAGGTTTCCAGAGAGTCATGCTTCTGCAAACCTACCTACACCCTGCCTGTTCTAGCTGAGTTTCAACAAAACAGCTTTTGTTTGTAGAGGTGGCCTAGCTGCCAACTCGGGTTCGATAACCAGCTCTGCATTATGGTAGGCTGGCCTAGACCTGCAGAATAAATTTAATCTCAGCCAAATTGGCCTCAATCAGCTGTCAGGCTGCAATCCTGCTGTCCTGCAGCAAAACAAAAGAAAAGTAAATATAAAATGCTACTTATTTCATTATTCAGTTAAATGAATACATGAGAGGCACAAGCTTCAGTGTGTAAAATTAGGGCCAAAATCTCAAGCAAAAAAAACCCCAACCCCAAACCTTCACAGTTCTAAGTTAAGAAGTGAGACAAGAAGTTAAATATATTTTCTTTTTCAGTGTTGTGAGTGCTGAGGCCCATCACTGAACCAGAATGCTTGGCGCAGGCCAAAGATGGGACTTCTGGAAGTCGTGTTTTCTCTGCCTCAGTGCCTCGCTGGGCAAGAGCCCACTCAGAACTTCCTTCCCCTTACCTTTTCAACCACTTTGTTTAGTCTGCAAGGCCTATGAGGGTAGGAGCTATCTTTTAGAGCATGTGGCTCGACACTCTACTAGGTGTTGTACTTGATCATACAGGCAGGGCTGTAATGGAAACAACAATAATGTCCTTTCTCAGAAGAATAACACATGAGTCTGCTTGTAAATTGTGTTGCAGATAAAGTTTCCATCACACTTTTAACTATCAAAAGCTAACAAATCTTACTCTGCAGTTCCACAAACAGTTTAAGCCAGAACTGTTGCCAAAAGAAGCAATCTCATCTGGCCAAAAAAAAGGTTAATTTGAACCCATCTGGGTTCTCCAAGGCAATTGACAACCGAGCTGCATAAATGCTTGTGTTGGCAGAAGGAATGGAGCAGCAGGATCATTTCTTCAGGTGGCAGTGCCAGTTTATGTAGGCTGAAACCCTCTCTTGAAAGTGCAGCCTGGGTTCTCTGAAGGATTTATCTCACAAAGCCAACTTAGAGTGGAAAAGCTATGGATCACCCAATNAAAAAAAAAACAACCCACTGTATCACAAACATATTTGTAAGCACATACCACTGTAAAGTTGACTTGTGTAGTGAGAACATTGTCCCTAATTTTCTTGAATATTTTTTCCTTGTAGATGAGATAGCAACTCCCAAAGCTAGTTCAGAATTAGGAGTAAGGGAAAAATTATTTCTTTACATCCTTTCAAACTCTGTTTTAAAAACGTGTATGACTAATGGTGGTTAAATATTTAACTGTTTCACTAATGATCTGAATCCTAACATGAGTATGAAAACACGTGTCATTGCATCTGAAAAATCCCACTCATATCCAAGCAGCTTTTTAAATTTTATATATATACAAATACATACAGAAACACACGTTAGGGATCTATAAGGTAAATTGTTGTTTCGAGACTATTCTACACAGGAGTTGGGGTTTGTTTGTGTGGGTTGTTTTTTTTTTCCCTTTTTATCAAAAGAATTGCAGTAATTCAACCCCAAATGTGCCTGTTATTGTATTAATAATAACGATGACATAATAGTACAATTATACCCTGTGGGACTGGGCTACACTGACATGTGCAACCACGTGTCCACGATCACTTCAAAGACTGAAAGAGATTGAAGATACTGCCCCACCTTGCTCCTCATTCCTGCACTTCTCATCTTGGAGATTACCACCCACAAAGCTGAACAACGGTAACCTGTTGTGGAAGTGCTCTTTGCCCTCTTTGTTACAACCACAGTAGGTTTAACCATCTTTGGTGGCAAAAATAAAACAGGCTGTCTGGGGCAGCTGGGCACTGCAGCGGACTGTGAAAGTGAACACATTACAACTCAATTCCAGGCAGTGGTAAATCCCTTGGAGGGGCTGCAGCAAAGAGCTAGCAGATGACTGCTTCTTAAGGTTTCCAGAGAGTCATGCTTCTGCAAACCTACCTACACCCTGCCTGTTCTAGCTGAGTTTCAACAAAACAGCTTTTGTTTGTAGAGGTGGCCTAGCTGCCAACTCGGGTTCGATAACCAGCTCTGCATTATGGTAGGCTGGCCTAGACCTGCAGAATAAATTTAATCTCAGCCAAGTTGGCCTCAATCAGCTGTCAGGCTGCAATCCTGCTGTCCTGCAGCAAAACAAAAGAAAAGTAAATATAAAATGCTACTTATTTCATTATTCAGTTAAATGAATACATGAGAGGCACGAGCTTCAGTGTGTAAAATTAGGGCCAAAATCTCAGGCAAAAAAAACCCCAACCCCAAACCTTCACAGTTCTAAGTTAAGAAGTGAGACAAGAAGTTAAATATATTTTCCTTTTCAGTGTTGTGAGTGCTGAGGCCCATCACTGAACCAGAATGCTTGGCGCAGGCCAAAGATGGGACTTCTGGAAGTCGTGTTTTCTCTGCCTCAGTGCCTCGCTGGGCAAGAGCCCACTCAGAACTTCCTTCCCCTTACCTTTTCAACCACTTTGTTTAGTCTGCAAGGCCTATGAGGGTAGGAGCTATCTTTTAGAGCATGTGGCTCGACACTCTACTAGGTGTTGTACTTGATCATACAGGCAGGGCTGTAATGGAAACAACAATAATGTCCTTTCTCAGAAGAATAACACATGAGTCTGCTTGTAAATTGTGTTGCAGATAAAGTTTCCATCACACTTTTAACTATCAAAAGCTAACAAATCTTACTCTGCAGTTCCACAAACAGTTTAAGCCAGAACTGTTGCCAAAAGAAGCAATCTCATCTGGCCAAAAAAAAGGTTAATTTGAACCCATCTGGGTTCTCCAAGGCAATTGACAACCGAGCTGCATAAATGCTTGTGTTGGCAGAAGGAATGGAGCAGCAGGATCATTTCTTCAGGTGGCAGTGCCAGTTTATGTAGGCTGAAACCCTCTCTTGAAAGTGCAGCCTGGGTTCTCTGAAGGATTTATCTCACAAAGCCAACTTAGAGTGGAAAAGCTATGGATCACCCAATTTTACACATAAAACTGCTAATATTCACCTCCCAAGAATGCTGCGAGGTTAAGCACACTCGTGTTTGTAAGGCATTACAGAAGTAAGATTAGTAAATATTTAATTTTCTCTCCTCCCTTTCCCCCAGCCTTGGCCACTGAGTATAACTCATTCCAAGCTCCATGTACTAAATCAATGACTTGGAGCAGCTCCTAGAAGGTAGCCGTCAAGCTCCCTGCCTGTGGGCCTGATGGAAGTCAGTCATCATACACACGCAATCCCATTTAAAACTGGTTTGCAATGCTGCAGCCAGAACAGCATCTAAATGCATTGTATCCACCCGTGCTGCAGGGAACCATGGAACAGACAAATCACCTCTACAGCAGACACCCTTTCTCACCTTGATCTGCGGAACAGCTGCAGAGGAATAAAGGACAAGTAAATCAACTCCTTTTGCATGCATTCCACGTGGAAACACACCCTGTCAAACCGATAGAAACAACAACGAAAAGGAGAGTTTCTGAAAGGTACCTTAATAAGGATGTTAACAACATGCTGGAGGAAAAAAGAGGCCAGCCTCAGTGCCATTAGCATAAGGAAAACCATCAAAGTGAGGCAGCACATAGCTTGCTTTCACAGACTGGGTGTGAAAACAGGCATTTTGGTTATTTTGTTAGTAGTTCAAAGTCCGGCTGTTTCTGAGCGCCAATAACAGCTCTTGGTTCCCCATCATCTTAAAAATATGCTCCTGGTCAATGGGTTAGGAGGAAATACCTGATGTAAGCAATGCACTAAGGTCCCTGAAATTAGTGATCAGCGGGGATAGCTGAGCAGTGCAGAGGTTTTAGGACATTTATCATTATATTTGGGATAAATGTTTCCTAGAGGGAACTCAGAAGCCTACAGAACTTACTCTGATTCCTGTGGCTATCAGGGCACATGGGCACCCATCCTTGTTTGCTCCCAAGGCACAGGACACGCCACGAACACGGAAAAGAAAATGCCATACGTGGCAGTTCTCTGGGCTATCAAGACTTCTCTAGCAGCTCAGTACAAACACCATTTTCTGAGCTCCACAATTAAATTCATTTATTTTATAAGCTGAGATAAAGTGTAAATGCCCATGCTAAATACTACTAGCCACTGAATCAACAGCTCTAATAAACTTTCACAAGGCCTTTTTGATTACTGAGATAAAGAAGAATTAGGCCTCATAGTACAACAGCAGCAATCCTAGAAACTCTTTGTGCAAGACAAGTTTAACACAACGCATGCCTCAGTCATGATGACATTTTTTATACTACCAAAATAAAAGTAAGTTAGATAGAAATACATTTAAAACATTAAATGTGAGATAAATACAGTTTGCAGTTACATAAATCAAACTCATGCTTCCTAGGTTACCCCTAAGTACAAGCAGACTCTGTTGAAGAAATCTTTCCTACTACATCCTGATCCTGTTAATATTTATGCACACAGGAAGCTCCACTGAAGTCATGATGACGACTCATACACACAAAGTTAAACACACTGCACAATTGCAAGCCTCATGCCATAAAAACTTCACTTATAAATGTAGAACGTAATTTAGTTGCCTCTGCACATATACATTTAAGAAAGAAACAACCAGCATACAGTCTTACCTTTTTCCCCCCCTTCGTCTAAAGCCATGGAATAAACTCTCAATAGGGTAGAATTGCCAGAGGCTCTACTCAATACAAATGAAATCCAGCTAGAAATACTTTTTTCTTCAAATTATTGATGAAAAAAGAAACATTCTATATATAAATACATGCGTAAAGATGCATATACGTGAAAACATATGAAGAAATAAGAGTATTCTCCCATGTTGTTGTTCTCTATCAATGCACAAAGTCAGGTATTTGTCACTTTTTTCATGGCCTGGCAAACTTCTAACAGGATGTTCATTTACTCATTGCCGTTCCAAGAGCAGTTAGCTCTCAGTGCCGACATGCACTCTGCTCCTGTCAAACACAGAAGTCAAGAAACAAAAAAACGAAGCTTTTTGGAAAACAAACTCATAGAAGTTTACATTAGAAACTGCCAAGAAAAAGAAAGCCACCAAGAAGTCCAGTTGATTTTGCGTTTTTTAGCCAGTTAATTGAACCCACTTAACCCAACACTGCAAAATAAAGTCCTTAATACACTCAATTTAAGTTTTTTTCCCCTCTACTAACTCCTAGAACCGCCTTTCTTCTTAGGCACTGGCACTCGCTGCTTTTCTGCACCACAGTTACACCACACCTGCAGAGTTTATTCCAGTTTTGCCTACCAAGGGCCACTTAAAGCCATTCAAGAGCCACCAGCTAGTGACAGCTGGCAAATTCAAACCTGTCTCAGTAGTCTATCATATGTAATCAATTGCAAATAGAACTTCAACAGACTCATCCCATTATTTCCTAGCTAATTCCCCCTGGGAAAACAAGCCGGCAAGCTTCCACTTTGAATCATGAAGCTAGTTTTGCCCCTGCCTCTCCTCCCAGCTTCTCCCTTTCCCCTCCCTTTGCCTCAGTTCACGGCACTGTTTCAGTTTTTCGGCTTGATATCCGTTATGTTATGTCAGCTGTTACATTACGCTTAAAACAATAGACTCCAGCTGGCTGAGGTCAGATGTGAAAACAAGGACCTAACAAAGCCAGAGACCCTCCAGTTATACCGAAATTGAGATACACACTGAATGTAGCACTTAATGACAAACTACTTTCCAGACATTTGGGCAAAGCATAAAGGAAACACCTGTCACTGCAAACATTACACACTAATCCAGATAAACCCTAAATTTAAAAATCTTGCTTTTCACCGCTTGGCTATAGCATGCACCAGTATTTCGCAGTTTGAAATTTTTTTTTGCAAGATGGAACTTGTATTATTCTGCTTGTTTACTAAAATAATAAATAGTGAGAAATATGTATAATTTCAAAGAAAATACATTTACTATATTTCTTTTGGAGTTTACCAAGTGAATGTTCCAAGTTTGACATGGATTTACACCCCAGAAAAGTTTAGTCAAACTTTAACCTGTAAGTAGGAAGCTTGACAAAAGTGAATAATAAATATAACTATGAATGAAACATGCCATTTTCAGTGATGGCATTTTCTTAGCTGCACCTTTGTACACAATTTAATGGAATGTATCTATTCTTAAAAATAAAGAAACAAACCACTGGTCTACTGTGTGACTTAGGAAAGCAAATACGAGCTCTTGGGAACAGGTGAAAAAATAATAACTCCAGAGAATATATCCCCTATTTATCAAAACCCCACACACAATTTAAAAGCAGTGTTTCCTGAAAACTTTCACATTACTGCAGCTCATATATCACAGGCTGGGATGCTCTCTCTGCGCAAAAGGACAACGTGGCACCCTGCTCATTTCGGTCTCCGGCCAAGACCCCCGCGCTGCCAGGGAGGGAGATCACCATGTCAGATCATGTGGGCCCCCAAGCAGCCAGCAGACGGCACCAATCCATCACCAGTGGCTTGTGCTGGCCCGCAATCTGTCACCAGCCCCACCCCGAGCTCGAGGAAGATCACTCTTCCCAGAGCCTATCTCAGTCTTCAGAGTCTGAGTCCCCAAAAATGCCTGGTACTTCATAGCCACCTCATCCCAAAGGAGATAAATGCTAAATTCTGATTCCTTCATGCACAGCAATGTAATTGCAGACTTTATTTTAAATGACAGTGTTCAGTTATACCACCATACAACTCCAGGAACAGAAATTTCACAGGAGAGATTTTCTTTCCAAAGTTCATAGAAAAGGAAGAAACAGAAGTAATCAATTTCCTATATGCAAGCCACTCCATTGTAGCAGACTAAAATAAGAATTCAAAACCACAATGTTCGGACTTTCTAGATAAAACATATGGATACATGTAAAAAGAGGTGTGGGCTTTTTCTATAAAAACTGCTGCTTATTCTTATCATCTACATCTAAAGGCCATTCTTGTTGGTAATGTTAGAGAAATTTAGAAAAATAAACTTCTTCTTTTATCCCAATGGAATAGGAAACATCTAATAATACCAAGAGTGTACCTGGCAGGGCATTACATATTGGAAGTCTTTCTGTGTTTTAACAAGTTTAAGAATTTTTTCTTTATCCTCCATGCAAACACTTGCCCAATTCATTTCACTGAAAGAATTAATTGTTCTCTTTTTTTTTTTCCTAAAAGCCATCCACACGATGAGCAATAAAGTAGACCAAATGGCATGAATTTTGTGGCTTCACCACAAAGTTGCCAGAGTTTTCTCTGGCACCAATGTTTACATTGCCCTTTTCTCCCATCTCTCGCTCAACAAATTATGATTGCTAATTACTCGTATAAAATTCCCCAAGCCCATGTGGAAAAACAGTACTTTGTTAAGAGTTCACTTCTTCCAAAATGTATTTTTATCTAGTTCAGGACACCACCCCAGGTCAGAAGCAGCCACCCCAGGAAAACACAGCGCGGTCCAATGCTGCCCTCTGTAGACTTTAAACGGAAACTCCAGCGCCCTTCTACACGTTTTTGATTGCTAGCACAAGTCAAAACAAAGCCAGCTCAGCTCATCATCATCATCTCTCCCTTACTCGTCTTAGCATGCTTTCATTCCATATCACCTCCTCATTCCTCCTTAACTCAGATTTCATCTACACCGAACCAGAGTAAGAGGCTTGTCTTAATTTTTTTTTTTTTTTGGTAATACAGGAGCACCCATTTCATGAAATTGCTTCAGTTGTCCCTAACAGACAGCCTTATTTACACTTTAGAAGCATCTGATTTGGCTCCCTTTGACCTGCTCAGAATGGACATAAAGCAGAATTTAAGCATGTTCATGCAACCTTCTGAACCAAATGAATTCAATCCTTTTAACATCACATTTACATTAAATGCATAACTCTCTTCCGCAGGCCAGGGGAGTTGACAAGGAATTGCTTTGAGAACAGCTGGAATAAGTTAAGATCTTACTACCAGCAACATTTCAAACCAATGCAGCTGATTTTGCAGTGAGGCAGATTAGAAGCACTCACGTTATCTGCCAGCACAGCTCAGCCATAAACATCACAAGCAGGGGCTGAAATGCAGCCAGAAACACCTGAGTGCAGATTCAGGGGAAGATCCCTGTTCCAGCTACTCCTTATACTGTTACCTCATTAAAAGGGGGGAGGGCAATTTTAATTTCTAATCGTGTTTTCTTAGCCTTCAAATCATTCACAGCTGGCATTGTTCCTACCAACTAAAATGTAAAGAAACCAACTTTGACTGCAAGCTGGGATTCTCCACTTCAGCTGTCAGTGGAGTGACAGAAAGGAAAGGCTGCAGTGAGTGACTCCCTGGACAGGTCTTTCTGCAGGTCCAACAAAGGAAAAAGATTGAAGACCATAAATCCACTAGACACATCTTCTACACCAGCTGACCTCACTTTGGGTCAGCCCAGGGGACATTGCTGAGGCTGCAAAGACAAATTTTTCACTTTCTCAGCTACAGTTGTTCTTCAGAGTCTGTAGACTAGATTAATCTGCAGAGCTGTCAACAGGCATCTTTTACAGATATTAAATTCATTTACTTTTTCAAAAGGATGAAAATGTACCAATGCAGATGGTGAGTCTGCATTTTGGCCTTCTTAAGCAAGGGACATTATCAGGAAAGAAAACTGGTAGAACCCCTCTGAACTGTGTATTCTCTGTGAAGACCACCTTCAGAAGCAAAAGCTGTAGGCGTTTTCCTCTTTCTTTCTTTCTCAAAAGACCCACAAAACACTCCAGCAAACAAAAGCCAAGGTTTATACTCGAAACAAAACATTATATTAAAAAAGCAATATAAACTAGATTTCCTATGGGCCTAAACTCTGTGCCAGGTTCTCATAATTGTAGGAATAATTTCAATGCCAATAAAGTAAATGTTAATAAACCAAAACTATTGCCTTTTCATCTTAATTTGTATTTTTTAAAGTTTAAATATTGTTTCATCTCTTCAGTAAGACATATGCTAAAGCAGAAAAGGAACTTAAAACAGAAAGCTGGAAGGAGTTTATACTTTAATCATAAAAAAATAGCCTTTTTTGTCTTTATTTTTTATTTGGCGGGAATCAATATTGAAATGAGATTCCTACCAGAAAATAGCTTTTTCAGGCACACCAAATATCCCTTGGTTCAGCAGAATATTTAATCCCCTTGGATCAGGCACTTGGATTTTCTCAGATCATGCTGAGATAACAGCATTCTGCTGTGTTCTGGCACCATAAAATCCTTGCTTATGAAAATAAAAGAAAAATATGGCCTCTCTGGGAACATACATCTCTGCACTACTTTTTTCCATAGTTTAGACATTGTAGTCTCAAAATCAATTTTTACACTGATATACCACATTCCCTTTATGAGTCATGGCAAAAGCTCTCCCGCACCACTATTTTACGCGGGCCAAGTGTACACAGGGCTCTTCAAAATGATGATGCTTTCACAGTCTTGGCTCAGACTCCAGCTCACGCTGGGCAAGTGCCAACGGGTAACTGGAGTCAAACCCCTCCGACAGCACCATCTAGTGAAAAAAAGAGAAAATAAACACATGCAAATTTAAACAGTTTTCACTGCCTTCTAGAAACGAACAAAAGGCCAATTCTCTCCTAATCTCCCATTACAACTGCATTTAGGTATAGCTTTCATCAAGGCTCTTTGCCTCGTGAAGTGTGGTGACAAGTAGAGAAAGATTCAGCAGCTAATTGTAAGCTTTTTGTCTAAATTTGGAACACCACTTGGAACACATAAACTTGCCCCTGTTTATTTCTCCAATGCTAAGCTTGTGTTTTTCTTGCTTTTATGAGAAATAGAAGCGTTTTTAAATGCTTTAAATTTACCGACAGCATAACATCTTCTGTTTCGTGCTGTGCTAGTGGGAGGNCTTTTAATGGCCTTGTTTAATTAGTTTTCTAGTCACACGGAACAGATTGTGTTCTTTTCCCAATGCGCGTCTTCAGTGCCATTCAACTCCAGTTTCACAGGATTACTTGAGGTCTGAAACCACAAACTCTACATGGCCAAAGTTCCTCCATTCTCACTGCCCTGCCCAGTTAAGCCCAAGCAAAAGCCATCTTCAGGATTCCCATACTCCTGGTAGATTGCTGGTACACTGCTGCTCCTTTGAGCTCTTTCTCTTTTAGTATTAGTTTGTCAATCAAATCACTTGCCCTCCCCTTTGCTCACCTACAATGAGAATGTTACCTACTTGAATTTTCTGACTCCAAATAAAAATCATTACTGTCAAATAACTAAAAATCCTTCTATAGCCACAAAAAAAGAAATTAATTCCTACTGCAGAGAAGTAGAAAGAGTGCTCTCCTAAGCTTTCATTTATCCTTACAGCACCATTTGGTTTGGAAGTTTGCACTCTGTCTTTTCCTGTTTTGTGTCGTAATCCCTACATGCTGTTACACTTCATTTTACTTCCTTCTTTCCATTTTGCAGTCTCTCTTCAACCAGCCCTGTGATTAAATCTCCCTCTAAGAATTCAGATACAATCTATTTTTTGACAACTTGTAATGCTATCTTAAAGTCAAAGAAAAATCTCTTAAGAAATAAGAGAATAGGAAATTTCACTGGGTAGATGCCAACAGGAGTGAGATTCTGACATTTATATTTGCGTTCCAAGATGCTGTTTCAAGATGCCACAACTCCTTGGAAAGTCCCACCGAAACTGGATAGAGCACGCTCGCCCATCTTCTGCTTTGGATGGATGACTCCTCATAATCCCCACAGGTCTCATGAAAGTTAACACAGTTAATCCTTTAAGAAAACAATATCAGACTGTGCCAATAATATTGAACAAACAGACAACTGCTTATTTCCCATAAAACCCGTGACAGCAGGACTTCAGTTTTAGAAATTAACCACAGTTTTCCTCACTATGTAGAACAGGAACACTGATACATCATTCACTGGCTCCCTCACTACTTAGAGAGGAAGATATACAGAATAGTAGAAATACCCAATCCATACAGGATCGTACATGCACTGTGTGTAATGCTGAATGCTTTGCATGCACCTTACACTGCCTGTATTGCCCAGATACAGACAACACATGCTGCACACAGGATGAATAAACCAAAACAAGCTCCATGGTTTCACAGGGTGGGGGCAGGCAATGAAGCCTTACGAGTTGTGTTGTCACTAGAAGTTGTTTCACCGAGACAACATAAATGTAAGGTATTATTATATATTGCAAAGATGAGTGAGACATTACCTGGAGTTAAATTCATCACAGACATTGGCAGAAGTTACGGATAAAAAAACCTACTAGTTATGGAGTAAAATACCCCAAACAAATTAAATCTGTACAAAAAGAAAACACCAAATCACAAAAAACCCCACAAAAAATATAAAAAAAAAATCCCCAAAAAACCAAAACAAATGCAGAACTAAATTTATGGATCCTCTTAGCTGGCACAAATTATGTTACACCTAAGAGTTCAAACATCTTACAAGTTAGTTAAAAATAATATACAGGAATGTCTATTTTCAAACAGAAATAGTGGGATTGACACTAAATTTAATAGGCTATATTCTTATTCTTACAGCATTCATATTAGGTATAGAACTTCAGCATATTTCATAGACAAATAGACAAAATTTATTAGAATTGGTGGAGGTCTTAAGTGAACCTTTTCATGTGAATAATGGTAATAAATCCAATAATATTACTGAAGCATTGCTACAATACCTGTTTTGAACAAATATTTAAATTGCTAGTAAGCATTTTCTCAATATAGTGACAGTGTTTTCACAAGTTAAATAATGGCCATTTACTTACAAATACAAATAAATCAATGATTTAGCAGGGGGTATCCCACTAGCGAGGTACAACAAATTCATAAAAGTTTGGATATTTGAAATCATGCCTCTCCAACCTCAAAACTAAGGCTCTTCAATGAAATCTAGGCTGGCAGGACACAAATACTCCTGAAGCATTTGTTGATACATTTATGTTGCAGCACAGGGGTACTATAAACAGGGTGTCTGTGTTTTCTCTACTGAAGGAAAGAGCATAAGACAAGTAGAGCAAGTTGTCTTAATGTCAACGGACATGAGTTTTCCACTTTTGAAACAAAGCTGGATATCACATCAACTAAATGAAAGGACTTCACTTACTATGGCCTGGCCTGCTATGGCCAGGTGTCTGGTCTTCAGTACAGCTGAAAAAATTATTGACCCAAGCAATAGGAGGGATTCAAGCTTAATTAGAATAACTGTATGTGTTGGACACACCACAGATGTCCTCCTCAGTATAGGCCACAGAGGGTACCACTTCATTTTTGGATTACCATGACTTTTGTGATTTCTGTAGCTTCACAGACTCATTAGGGAAAAGCAGAAAAGTCTCTTGTCAATTAAACCATAAGGACATTTTGTTTGATATGGTGTTAGCTCAGGAGATCAGAATTTGCACATTGGGAACAAACACACATCAATCACATTAATATCCACATACGTACCATCCAAAATAATGTCCCTGTAGCAAGAGCTGCATACTGCTCAATTGTAGAAAGCACACTGAAGATAAGGCATATCAGCACAATAAGGAAGCTGCAAATAATAATAATAAAAAAAAATTAAAATAACGTAATGCAGTGTAATAACTTTTCGAGAGAATAGACAATTATGCCATCACAAATCATCTGTTTACACTGAAATGTCATTGGTATTGTACTATCCCAAAACACAGCTGGGAAATTCTGCATGATCCTGATTCCTGTTGCATAGTTTATTTCTCTTCAGACACTGAGATTTCGGGTTGGATATTATCAAATGAAACCATATGGTAACACTAGCTTCAGCCTACCTCTAAGATTTGCTGTTTCCTGGCCTCTCATGAAAAGAGCATTCCTTGCTCTTTCCCATTTTAAGGACTACTTTGGCTGAATCACCACACAACCCTCAAACATGTTTCAAATATTTGCCTTTTTGCTGATCCAAAGCCCAATAAATGGGAAAAAAAAAAATCACAGCTAAGCCAAAGTTTAATAGGCTGTGCTATACAGTCTTTTATAATTTATCCCTAAAAGGCCCCAAATAAAAAAGCCTGGCATTTGAAACACAACCTAGGCCTGATTCCACCTAATTCCAAACCCCTGCCATGGGCAGAGTTACCTACCCCTAAAACAGGTTCATTGGAGCCCCACCCAGCCTGGCCTGGAACACTTCCATGGATGGGGCTGACACATTTGTCCTTAGGGAAGGGATCGTGGTTTCCAGCATAAGATTTAGAACAGCCAGGGAAACAGCCCAACTGTCTGTAACCTCCCAGTAATCCTCTTCCCCCACCTGGGGAGCAAGGCTGCTCAGCCCTGCAGCCTCTGCCTTCAAACCCCTTCCCTGAGCAGCTTCGGCTGTGCTCACCACCCCACAGGACTGCTGCTTCCCCTAAAGGAGCATAACACATTTGGGAAGAGAACCATTTAACACCCAAACTGGGTGCTATCCACTACACACTAGCCATAGGCAGCTTCCAGTTCCCAAAGAACTGCATGTTTCTTTTAAAAACACAACTTGAGCAATCAGCAAGACTGAAAACATCCACTTGTTAAAAACACAAAGTTAGTTGTTAGGGCTATGTCTCACAATTGTATTGAGACAAGCAACACCAATCCTTTGTACTCAACTGAAACTTGCTGCAAAATCCACTAACTAAATCACCCATCCTGTTATACATCTCTAAAACAGTTAACCATTTTTTTAACTAAAAAAAAAAAACACCACAAAAAACAAAACAAAAAAACCAAAACAAAAAAACCCCCAACAAACAAAAACAAAACAAAACCAAAACAAACAAAACAAACAAAACAAAAACAAAAAAAAAACCAACAAAAAAAAACCCAAAAAACCCCCAAAAAACCAAACAAACAAACAAAAACAAAAACAAACCCACAAAAAACCACATTTGACATAGTGAATAAAACTGAACTCAAGAGAAGTATTAAACCAGAACATCAGATTGGCATGGCTCAGCTGAAGTCATCCAGAGCCCTCTACCTTTATTCATAGAAGCGGGCGCTTCTTTGGGTGAATCTTTTGAAAGACCAAGCACTCAAGAAAACACAACTGTGTTAAGGTTGACATAAGCTATGTCCCTCAATGATTGCTTCAAGATACAGCATAGGCAAGTCCAAAGCACACATAGAAAAATGATGCCAGAATCACAGAATCGTTAAGGTTGGAAAAGACCTCTCAGACCAAGTCTGACCTTTGTGATTATTGAGTCCAGCCTTTGAGATTGTGCTACCAAATAGTGGAGAGAAAGTTTGTAGGTAATTAGGCACAAAAATCAAATAGATAATGAAATTAATAAGATAGAGATTACCACGTATCAATACAAGTACCCATATAAAAATATACTTTATCTAAGGAAAATATAAGCATGTGAGTGTTTGATTCATCTCTAAAATCTTCTTATTTTACCCCGTATCTCTACCTTTGGGTATTCTTAAGCACAAGTAAGCTGTGCAGACAAGGCAGGAGAATGCAAAGGTGAGTCAGTAATTTGAAACGTAACATAAATGTTCCCTAAGCATGCAGCCCTTCTGTCTGCAATATTCTCACTATAGCATAAGAACAATAGACATGACAACATGAACATAAATGGGGTCAGTTGCACAGAGACAGATGAGGCTCTCAGGATTCAAAGTCCAACATACATGAGACTACCAGTTCAAAGCAAACAATGACTTGCAAGGGATGAGCAGTACCAATTCACATTTACTATATCCCTTAAAGGCAGTAGACATGTTAGAATGTTTAACTCAGCCAACACACGGAACCACAAGGGGGCAACAAAGCAAAGACTATCCCGTTTGCGTCCTTTTCCTAAACACACACAAAACGCTAATAAGCATTAAAGTTCAAAGTTCATGTGCCGAAGTGCCAAAAAGATAAATTTAGGGCCAGTCATTTGCCAAATCTCTTTGCTTGCTCCTATTAGAGAAATTGATGGCTGAGGTAAGAACTGCCTCAAGTGTCAAGTCATCCTACTACCTACCTACTTTTATGGGTGTTCATGCACATGGACCCATTCAGTCTTACTGGTTTTTTTTCACCCCTAGAAAAGCTCTTACAATTCACTGCTGTGCTCTTTCCAGGCTGATGCATGAGACACCTCCATAACCACAAATACACATTATGCCAAGCGAAACGAAGATGTTTGGTCAGGCACTGCTGCTTCATGTCTGTTTCTTCGGCCTGAGAGAGGTGACACCCACAAGGTGCCAGTGCAGCACCACAGCTGAGCTACTCACCCTGTTACGCTGGCATTGCTATTTCGCTTACATGAATTGCACATAAGGAACAGAAGGTGCAAAATTAAGACATTAAACAAATACACACGGTGTCCTCGTCCTCTGGCATGAGCCTACTGTTTGTTGCCTTCCAAAACTCAACTTTGTTTTTGTTTTGGCACTAGTGTAGTGGCTCCCTTCTCCACCTCCAAAGTATAAGAAGGGAGTAAGGTACTAGTAAAATAGAAAACAGCAATTTTGACATTTTTTTTTTTTTATCCTTTCTCTTTTTTGACAGTTATCTCCTCTTCCTTCAGCCGAAAGTGGAATCCCAGATTCCGCAGTTACTGCCTAAGCAGCAGACAAGTCCACAGGAGCGAGTTACAAAGAACAGTTGCAGGGACAGACTCTGCCTCAAACTTGAATTTGCTTATGCAAAAATCATCCTGGGGCAATTTAACTGGCCAGCCTCAG
>VYZR01074697.1:2702-14073 GCA_013400675.1 Oxylabes madagascariensis | reverse complement strand
TCTCAGGTCACTCACCAGTGGGCTGGCAATCCTGCAGAGCCCAGGCAGGGTGCATATAGGGGAAATTGGTGGCAAAAGGTGCAGCTCTTCCCCTCTGCAGGAGGACTCATGACTTTCCCTCTCTTCCAGTGTTTGCTCCAAGCACAGGCACTGTGTGCTTGCAGCCTGACAGTCCTGACCATCGACTGCTTTGTCATCATGTCCTCGAAGCAGTAAATCACTGTGGTAAATAGAAATGCTATGTGGAATTCCCTTTCTTTAAATAACTCAGTCTCCTTTTAGCACAGAAAATGCTAAGAACTGGACTTTGAATTATGAGGCAAAAAAAGACAAAAGCTGCCAAAGACTGTTCTGTCTGCCTTGAATGTAGCGCTCACCTCCAGGGGATGGATATGTATGAGCTTGCTGACAAGCTTTCTCAGCACTCTCTGAAGCTTTTTCTGGTCAAAGACACAGCTGGGCTGTGGTGAAACTGGTGAGACTGTTCTCCACAGCCTGCTCAGCCCTTGGTTCCCCTGAACATGCTGTTAAGAGGCTGTTTTCCCTGTTCCATCTCTCCTCTGGGTCACTCTGGTATAAACAGAGCTGGTGACAGCTGCTGTTTCTGGTGTGCTGCACAGCCCTGGAGCAAGGGCAGGCACTGGAGTTTCCCCAAGCCCCCACAGATGGTTACACCTCACTCCAAGGCTGTACTGGTGTTCAAAGGATGAGATGGGTTTGTGTCCAGCACTGGCTAGTGACTGAGAGCCAGCCAGCAGCACCTGGCTGGGGCAAAGGGACACGGCACTGGCAGGGACTCCAGTGGCTGCTTTCTGTCTGGCACATGAAGCCTTGCTGGGGAGCACAGCACACGTGCCCCCAGCAGATGGGCAGTTGTTGCAGAGGAGATCACACTCAGCTATCAGGGCTAAATATTTAGGCCTATGGGTGCTTCCTTTGCCCCTGTTCTGATCCTCCAGGAGCAACCTTGGAGCTCCTTCCAGGGAGAGGAGGCTGGGGCCAGGCACAGCACGTGGCGCGAGGAAGGAGCAGATGTAAAAACTCTGTGTTGTGTGAATGGGAGGTGGCATGAGCTCATTTTGGTCATGTCCTACCCCAGTGCAGCCTCAGAACTGAGCCTGCTGTCAGCCACGTGGATTTGTCCTGCTGCCCTCCTCTGTCCCAGCAGTGTGTGTGTCTTTGCAGGGAATAGGGCAGTGGCTTTCCCATTCTAACTGGGAGATGGGATCAGCCCCCCTTACACAGGCAATGCTGTTGTGAATGCAGTGATGTTCCTCCACTTTCTGTCTCTCTGTGTTCACATTATAGTCAATTCTGCCAGGACCAAGAGCCTATTTCATCCTCAAATGTGTTAGCCAGTGCTAGGACTCCACAGACTGCATGGGAATCCCCCTGCCCTCAGAGATGTACAAATCCTTTCGTGGAGGCTCCCACATGTTGTGTGTGCACGTGGAGGGCAAAAAGGGGCCGTGTGTGGGTGTATCCTCCTGGCCCAAGAGCTGCAGTAGAAAACCACAGGGATATTTTTGTGAATTTCCTTTTTCTTGCTTGTTTAATTTTATTTTTTTTTCCTTTATTTTTTTTTTTCTGGCTGTCATCTTGCTCTCTCCTGATTTACTGCATCTGCTCACGTGGCCTTGGAAAGGGGGGTTCTCAAACTGTTTTGCTTCCAAAAGGAAAAGAAGCTAGCAGGCATTCATATTTCAGTCCTTGAGTTATGTAGGTTAGAGTCTCCCAGCGGGAAAAGGGAAGATATGAGAGAGCAGATTGCTGGTGGCAATATTCACCAGAAGGAAAACGGAATAAAGGAGCACGGAATTCTAGAGCCGTGTCCAGACGAATGCGAGGTTTGAGAGGTAGGTTTTCTGTCTGCTCTTAGAACATAATTTCCATTGGTTCGATCCAATTTGTGCTGGAATGTCTTGTGCCTGCAGTAAGAGTAGGAATGAGTAGCTCAGAGCAGATCCTAAGGCACCAGTTTTTCATGACCAGAGGGGGGGAGTGTGTTTGTCAATGAAACCTTGTTCTCTGTAATGCAGTACAAGTAATTATGATGTGGTCCCTCTGCTAGGAATCAGTGAGGTGTGTAATGTTTTGTGACTAGTTCTGAGACTTCAGCTTCTATATGTTAAAGTGAAGGGCTCAGGACATAAGAGTTAAGGGTGAAATGGGACTCCAGACCCTCTCTGAATATTTGCGTTCCCAAACAAAAAAGCTTTCATTTGGTTTAGGACGTGTTTGAGTACAGAACATGGGCTTATGATCAACTATTTGTGACTTTAAATACCAGCACTCTGCAGAAATTCCCCTGCTGAATTGTCATTGCTGAGACAATATATTTAAAATTAATTTTTTGTCAGTATATCCAATGCATATTTTGCATTGAGCAAATGATAAGCTACTGTATATTAAACTGTTGATATAGAAAAATATGTTTGAAATTATCAGTTGCCTTCTGTTAAATGAGAGATCATTACCCAAATCTGTTGTCTTGGTGAAAGTTTCTGTTATTTTTAGGGCTCCTTGAGAATTCTTAAATGCCTGACTGGTTCCACAAAAACTTAGTAAAAATTAATTTCCTCTTTCTAGTATGCAAAATAAAATACTTGGATATGATATCTTCTTCATTGACTTTGAAAGTCTTAAAGTTTGCAAAATGTCCTGCTCAGAGTGCAGACACAAGCTGTTGAAATGCAACAAAGACAGATTTGTCAATTAATGCTTATTTTAGCTGTTTTATAGCTACATTTTCCCCTGCTGAAATTCAGTCCTCATATTTCTAAACGAATGGCACATTGTACTGATAAACTCAGTGCCTGCAAGGACTTATTTATTGCTTGTGTCTACATTGAAATTATCTCTTTTACTATTCTGATTAAAGCTGGCATGAGGCAAGGAGATGCAGATATGTTTCAGTGAATGACATTTTGCAAAGACCTCTCAGTGTCTTTGTGTCCAGCCCTGTGAATTGAAAAAAAAAAAAATTTAAAAAAAAAAAATAAAATCACAGCTTGCTTTCTTAATAGTCCTGTTAAAAGGCTGCTTTCATACCTGTGGAGTCCCAGGAGACCCACAGGTGTGATGTACCTGATCTCCACTGTTGACTGCTGCCTTTTTATATTATTTTAACTACTGGAAATAGCACGAGAAAACTGAGAAAAGGATCATGAGGAGCTTCAGCGTGGCCTTTGGGTCACAGAAGTTCCCAAAGTGTCTCCAGCTCCTGAGTCCATAATCCTTCTGCTCTGCTGGCCACAGAAAGCATCATCTGTAATCACAGATAAACCCCAGCTGCTCTCTTCTCTGCCAGGCTAATTAAAAAGTGCTGTGACCTCCCTAGGGCTAATTGTGTCCTGTCAGTGGGATGGAGGTGAGGAGTTCAGCAGGGCTGCCTGGTATTTCAGCACTCAGCTTACTGATATAACTTCAAATGGTTTTGATTTTGTTATGTCTGTGTGATTTCAGAGCTAAGACAGAGCTGCAGAGTGCACGTCTAACACACAGCTTCTGATCTGCAGGTGAGCCATGTTATAGGAAAGTGCTGCCAGCCCATGAATTTCCTGAAGAAACTCCCTTTCCACCAGGACCAACATGCAGAGCAACTACTCCCTGGTTGTCACCACCAGGGAAACTCCCCAAGTCCTGTCCACAGCACTGACAAACTCCTCAGCTGTGTCACACTCATCCCCTCCCTGCCCTCTTACCTCTTCAGATTACCAGTTTTCACTAATTCCAGCCCTCTTCTCTGCGGTTTTTGCTCTTGGCTTGGTTGGCAACAGCGTGGTGGTTGTGGTGCTGTGTCGTCACACTGGCCCCAAGACCGTGGCTAATATCTACATTTTCAACCTGGCCATGGCAGACCTGCTGTGCCTGGCCACCCTCCCCTTCTGGGCCACCTACTATGCACAGGGGTACAACTGGCTCTTCGGGTCTCTCATGTGCAAGATCTCCAGTTCTGTCCTGTGTCTCAATATGTTTGCAAGTATCTTTTTCATTACGTGCATGAGCGTGGACCGGTACCACGCCATTGTCCATCCTATTCACTCCCAGAGGAGAACTCCACAACAAGCTTATTTTGTAGCATTGGTTGTGTGGGGCCTTGCCTGTTTGTCCTCCCTCCCAACTTTCTATTTCCGAGACACTTACTACGTTGAAAGCTTGGAGGTCAATGCTTGCATTATGGCCTTTCCTGATGAGAACTACGCAAAATGGTCTGTGGCAACTGCCTTCCTGAAAAACACCCTTGGCTTCTTCATCCCCTTGGCGGTGATCACCACCTGCTACATCTGGATCAGGAGGCACTTGCTCAAAGCACAGGAGTTTGGGAAAAGCAGGCAGAAGAGGGACAAAGTGCTGAAGCTGGTGGCTGCTGTTGTCATGGCCTTCCTGATTTCCTGGCTGCCATTCCACGCTTTAACGTTTCTGAATGCTTTGGCTCACATGGACGTCATCAACAGCTGCGAGGTGATGGGGGTCATCGACACGGCGCTGCCCTTCGGCATCTGCATGGCCTTCGCCAACAGCTGCATCAACCCCCTGCTGTACTGCTTCATTGGCAACCAGTTCCAGGAGAAGCTGCACCGCCTGTTCAAGAGAAGGGTTTACCAGTTCAACAGCCATCGGGAGAGCTCCTCTGCGAGGAAGGGCAGCTGCTTCAGAGATGCTGAAACCCCCATGGGCAAAGAATGGGAACCTGAGTCTGTCCTGTAGGCTCTGGGGCATGATGTGGGGTGACATGAGTGCAGCTGGATGTCCCTGCAGTGGTGACATTCCTGTCCCCTCTTGCCTTTGTTTTGTGCCCATTCAGTCACCAGCTGTTTGAAGGAGAATATGATTTTATCATACTTGGGGATTTATTTGTCTTTCCTTTTTACAACAAGAACTCAGGTTTTACACAGAGGGAAGGTTCTGACAAATAACTATATTGACGGCATTTTAAATATCAGCTTTTTGTGTGGCTGAGATCAGGCAAGTATTAAGTGTAACTCAAGAGGTCTGAATATAGTGAAGAACCATTACACCATAGCTACAATTGCAGAGGTGCTGAGTATTATACCATAAACTAATTTTCTAAAAGAGATTGTCACTAGGGCATGTGTAAATAAAGCAGTGCAGATACTTTGGTACATACCTGTAAGAAAATATTTTGACATTTATTTTGTATATTTTAATTTTTTAAATAAACAGCTACAGATGTGTGTAAAATGCATCAAATATACTTCCAGCTTGCTTCAGTCTGGTATCCTGAGAATGTGTGGAGACATGGTTCTGCAGACTGCTGAAGGTGGGAGGGTATTCTTGTGGGAAAGTAAAACTAAAAAGTGCACATTTTTATACCTTTCTCATAGCAGGTAACATTCCATAGGCCAGATTTGATTCTCTGTGGTCACTTGTGACAAAAAAGCTGCAGGAAGTGAACATGCAGTGTCCCATGTGGGCATGCTGAGCCCCCCACACTGTCCAGCAGCCTTCGTGGCAAGGACTTGCTGGTTGTGTGGAGCTTTTGCATTTTAAATGTCAATAACTAATGTAAATTTGGAGTACTGCATACAGAAATCCTGAGTGACTCTGTCTTGTCACCCAGAAGCAAAACCATGGTGTGAGTTTACTTATTTTAATTAAAGAATTAATGTGAAAAAAAGTATTTGGGAAATACTGATTCTATTATGAGATTGCTTTTGAAATTTTATTTTTCTGGGGAGATACTGGTCCTCTTGGACCCTTTGATAGGCTCAGTCTAAAAGAGGGGTCTGTTAGCACCTTTTACCATTGCCTGCAGGTTTTCCCCAGGGTGGGTGACCAAGAGATCATTAGTTTCAGGGAATTGTCTCTAATGAGTTACTCCTGAGGCTCACATTCACAGTTTTGATCCAGGGGTCAAGTCAGCCTCCCTGGAAGTTCCAACTGGCTGGAAGCCATGGGAACCTGGTAGCAGGTTCACTTCTCTGGTAGGGTAGGGCTAAGTTTCTTCACGGGATTGTACAAGAAATGTGCCAGTCTCAGAGTGTTGTAAGACGCAAAGTTTGTGCAGAACGTGGCAGAACAGGGCTTGACCATAAGTAACCCCCTCTCCCTGTCCTACTCTAGTGTTCTGTAGTGGGGTGTGTGGCTGGAGAGATGCTTATCCCTGAAAGTGGCAGAGCTGCTAATGCAGCTCCCCTGGAATGTTTTTGTTGAAAATGTTCCGAGGAGCTAATAGTGTCTGGGGCGTGGGATATTTCTGGAAGGACAAACTGTTAATTGCTTAGCAATGAGGACAGCAACCAGTTGTGCTACAGCAAAACAAACCAGCGCACTTAGAAAATCACCAGGTGTTCCAGGCAGCAAACTCAGAGGGGTAATAAGAGGTTGTGGAAGCTTTTTACCTTTGCTGCAATACGGGTCAATAATGAACACAAGTGGGACATTAATTGATGTCTTTGGAGTCTCAAAACAAAAGCTAACCTGCACCATCTGACCTCCACGGTGCCTGTGCTACAGCTGTACCTGTCCTGAGAGGAGGCACAGGCTGCACCTTCTCTGCATGTCAGGAAGGACCTGCTAAAAAACAAGTGTCTAACAAGGATCGTGCCTTTTGCCTGGTGTGCAGAGTTATGCTGATAGGGAAATACTACAGGAATCTGAAATCCAGTTGCATTTACAGCTGTGATAGGCTGGAGAAAATGAGTATAAAGCTTTCCTGAGGAGATAGCAGCAATGCAGCATCTTCCACTGTTCTGGGACAAACTCATGTTTGGCTGCTGGAGGGTAGGGATTGTTAACCACTTGCAGGGGCTGAGGGAGCTCCACCCAGTGTCACTTTCCTAGAAACAGGGAAACAAAAAAAGAGTACTAAACGTGGGGTGAACTGAGAGGGGAGGAAAATTCTTTCTTTCAAAAAGTTTCAGAAGAAATCTACCCTGAAGGTCATATTCTGCAAGAGTGACAAACTGAGTGACCTCGGTGTGACATTTTTGTTTGCTAGATCTGCTTTGTACCTCCAATAGGTCATGAATTTGAGCAGTGCGGTTAAGCAAACATCCCAAAAACTCTGTCTCAAGTGGAGGGAAACAGGGGAGGTGCTATATCAAGGATTTTGCTTTATTTTTAGAGCAAACTGATTAATGTTGAGCTCCAAGAATTTTTTCCATCATACTCAAGTTCTCATGAGATTTTTGAGGGACTTTGAACAGAAAATGTGTGTGTGGGAGGGGTATCACAGTTTCTGCATGCTGTATTTATTTTTTTGTGATTTTCGCAAAAGAATGCGGACGGAAACTCAAGCAGGTTTTTTCCTTTCTTTTTTCCTTTCAAGAGAAAATTTTGCTGATGTTTGAAAAAGATGCTGATAGTTGTGCAGGACTGCAACTTCTGTCAGCCCGACCCCAATATTATCTCCCACCCTGGTCCTTTGCAAGCCCTGTGTTTGCCTTAGGGTCTCCTAGAAGTTGCAGACCCCTCTCCAAGGCAGGAGTCCTGCAGTCCTTTCATGGTGTGTGCAAGCCTGGCACCTGCTCAGGTCAGCCTGGGCATCCCACAGCACCCACCCGGACTCAGAGCCAGTTTTGGCAAGGGCTCTGGGAGTGTGTGTGGTCGCTTTGGGTCGCCCACTCTGCAAGTGCAGAAAGATGAATTTATGAGCAACCACCGGGTTTCGGCTCTGCCGTGGTGCAGCAGTGTCAGTGGAGAGGAAAGTTCATTGTTGGAAGGGATGTTTTGTGATGTACCATATGAAAATTCTGATGGGTTCGGAGAGGGGAATGTCCTGGAGCACTTCTGGACCTGGCAGATGGTCAAAGAGAGATGGAAGGGATGGTTTCCTACATGGATCAGTCTGTCTCTGATGTATTTGCTCAGCAAAACCTGTTTGTGTCTTCCTTTTTTAGCTCTAGTTGATTGCTCTCAGCTTAAATGATTGCTCAGACCACTTTGAGCATCCTGTGTCCCTGAGCTGACTTGATTATACAACTTCAATGTATGCAGCAGAGAAAGCCACTGGCTTTTTTTATTATGAGCTAGTGCTGGGTGGTGAGCTAAATGTTTTGTTTATGTAAGATATACAATAAGAAATGTTTGGTACAGCATGTTCTCCCTGGGAAGTCAACACTGCCTGAATCTTGTGCTGGCACCCCCTCAGCACACTTGTCCTTGTTCCTGCCAGATTCTGAGCAGGAATATCATCCTGCCACTCTGCAGCTGACTGCCACAATTTGGCTTCCCTTCACAACACCTCCCCTTGTCCTGGCTGAAGGGTGAGGAGGTGCCAGGGAGCAAGTGAACTGCTCATATTTCCCTATGAAAATGAGGCCTTTTGGATATTCTGTGTGGTCCTGGCAGGAATGCAGGAAACCTGAAGCGTGGGGATTGAGGTGGTCTGGAAGTCTTTGCTCCAAGCTGGAAGCCTTGCTGATCTCATCTGAAATCCCCTTCCCATGGAGGAAAATGACTGCTGCTGTTGGGAAGGGCTGCTCCATTCCGCAAGGTCCTTGGGATGTGCTTTCCTCACGTCTGCCTGCTGCTGGATCCAGCTGGGTGCAACAGAGAGGAGCTTGTTCCTGTGGCCCAGGGGCTCTGCCAAGAAGGGTTTTGAGTCTCCCATGGCCTTGTCCTAGCAGATATCTGCCTACAGAAGGAGCCCAGGCTGCTGTCTTCAACATCCCATATCCTCTGGTTTGGATGCAGTGGTCAGCCCATTGCTGTGGCTGTGGCAGAGCATCCAGTGAGGCACCTGCCTGAGAGAGGATGCTCCCTCCTGTTTGCCAGGTTTCATTAGAACCAAAATGGGAAAGAAAAAATATTAATAAAAAGGGGTAAAATTTGAGATTTGTTTATGGAAAACAGTGGGGTCCTGGAGTGGAGTGTTCCAGGGTAGGGAGCAAGCCAACCTCCCTCATTGCCTCTTTCAGATGTTTACTTTCCACTGCCTCTTCAGCTGAGGCAGAGCCTGGATTTGACACTGTAAGCTTCGGATAGAACTCAGTTAATCCTCAAAGCAGTTCACAGGGACAAAGCAGAGGGATATGGAATTGAGTGAGCGTCATGACATTAATTTCCCTGCCATGAGGTATATCTGAACTTGCCCCCCATCCCCTTCTCACAACCAGTAGCTCTTTGGAGTAAGCAAATATAAAATTACAAAGCTCTGCTTCATCCTTGTATGACAAGTAGCTATGGGAAGCCAGGATCCAGTGTGATTTTTTTGGCTTCTAGTATTGTAAACTTAAATAAGAAAATCAACAACTGCAATAGAACAAATGTGACTTATCCAACACAGCTGTCAAGTCTACACGAGAGACAGCTAAAAGGGAACAGAGACAAGACTGTCTCTAGAAATCACACTTAACTTCCAACAACTGCAATAAGCATTTCTAACAGGAAGGGAAATGGTATGATCATTAAATGCATTTAGACAGAGATGTATTGGATATATGAGATATAATTACCCTTGAACGATGTGTGGGAGAGCTTGTCATGGAATAAAAAGATGTCACGGTCATATGCTATATCCATGAGAAGACAGAACCAGCATTTAACAATTATAGTTTAAACTTGGGTTTTACTGTGTCTTCTGCCTTCCCTAGTGATGCCTCTGAGGTTGTGCTCTGAATCTTTCTGCCCACACATATTGCAACGTGGAGGAAGTACATGCATGCAGACGTGTTTGCTGTGCTGGAGGCACGGGACTGAACTCCAAAGTAACTTGTCTGTGCTCTGAATTTGGCCCTTTGTGCCATCAGCCATCTCAGCCCCAGGCACTCTGGGATGCCCCGCTAGCCAGGACGCAGTGCCATACCCAAAGCTCAGCCTCCTTCAACAAGCACAGCAAAACATCTGCAGGAACAGCCAGGACAGCATCCAAACATGAGCTCTTTCGCAATGACAGGAAAGTGAAAATGATGAATACAGCATGTGCTATCCATGCAGCTGTGTCATGGCAGGGTGGAAAATATGTAGCAAGTACCCAGTTTCTAAAGAAAATGGAGCACTCCAAGAGGTGATGTTTGTGTGACACAACTATTTAGGGCCTTCACTTGCAGGGGAGCATGGTAAGTTTTCTCAGTAGATGCTGGGCAGCATTACTTTGTGGTTTTTCACTTGTTCTGGTGAGTGCTTTGAGGAGTTTTACACATAGTGAAATAGATCTTGCTACACTCATGTGCTCCATCTCACCTCCACTAATCACAGCCAGGTTTCTTCCAAGGGAAGGACTCTGCAATTTGTCTCTCTATACATATCTTTACTGTTGTGATTATGAATCCCTTTTTATCATAAAGTGCTGAGTGTCCATGTTTACTGTATTTGCTGTCTGCTGTTAGTAATGCTGCTCAGCATTTCAGTGGTTGGGAAATTCTGAAAGGCTGTTAGATAAGTACAGTGTGAAGAATTTGTTCTTCAANGATGAATGAGGAGCACAAACAGGTAATAAAAAAAAAGTTGTTAATATTGGACTACCCCGTAGCTAAATCAGCTGCAGTAGTACTCAGAGCAGTCTTCATGCTGAAGGCAGGAGCAGATTTTATCCATACTCAAGCTGGGTGGGAAATTATGTACTTATTGATTGCAAANTCATGTGCTCCATCTCACCTCCACTAATCACAGCCAGGTTTCTTCCAAGGGAAGGACTCTGCAATTTGTCTCTCTATACATATCTTTACTGTTGTGATTATGAATCCCTTTTTATCATAAAGTGCTGAGTGTCCATGTTTACTGTATTTGCTGTCTGCTGTTAGTAATGCTGCTCAGCATTTCAGTGGTTGGGAAATTCTGAAAGGCTGTTAGATAAGTACAGTGTGAAGAATTTGTTCTTCAAAGCAATTATGCTTCTTTGCAAGAGGATTCCTCCATGTGCACTTAGCGTGCAGTAAAAATGTTTGACAATGGTCTACGTAAGAATGTACTTCCAGACCAAGACAGACTTTGTAATGTAATCATGTTTAATAGTGAAAAGATTAATTTTTCTTTTAAATCTGTGCTAATAGACTGCTGTAGTTCAGTATATATGGGCTTTTACGAGGGAAATTATACAACCCAAGGGAGTTGTTTTCAAGNAAAAAATCCACCTTTTAAAAAGTGCCAGAGATTCATGTGGAATGAACAGGGTGGATTCAGCACCAGGGTCTGTTGAAAGCCTCTGAATAGTTACTGAGGAATGTTCACAGGTTTTCCTTGGGTCACAGGGCAGGTGACAGTGCTGAGGACTTGTTGCCACAATGGGAGCTGGGGTCCAGGTGACCCGAGTTAGATGCGGTGGGACACATGAAAAATTCAGAGGTTGATCCCAGAGCTCCCTCCTACTGTGGGTCCTGTCACAAATCTTTGATATGTTCATGATGCCACCTGTGCCTGTCCTATAATCTTTGTTGTAACCTTACTGCAAGTGTGTTACAGTAGT
>VYZR01074682.1:0-13422 GCA_013400675.1 Oxylabes madagascariensis | reverse complement strand
GGCACACAATAGTTTTGAAGGTGGAAACACAGAAAAAGTTAAGGGATTAGTGGCAGACAACAGAGGAAATCACTGGCTATCAACTAATCCACTAGATTATAGCTCCTCTTGCTCCACAGACATCTTGCTTCGAGTTTATTCCTTGTTCAGATTACTTTCCAAAACCCCTTGCTTGGTGCTATTTTTAATCTTTTAATTTGTATTCTGGCCTGCTGAGCTCTCTGGGGACTGAAATAATGGTGACTGTAACTCAGCTCCCAACAATGGCCCGTTTCCATCAGGGTTGCTCTCTTCTCTAGCTATTGAGTCCACATTAAACAATCCTGTTGAACTGTGTTTCCCCCTCTCAGAGGGGCCTTATAATACGGTACAAACACAGTGCTTTTAACAACCTGACCAGGAAGAAATTTGGTATAGTTGTGCTTCCACCTGGAAGGTTCCCAAAGCAGAGGCTCTGGCAGCACTGACCTTCCCCTCTTGCTCTGCATACCATTTTGCTGAAATCGATAGGCTCTTGGAAGTGTGTGTGTTGTGGGGGGTTTAAAAATGGAGCAGGAATATTGGAAAGTAATCTGAACAAGGAATAAACTCGAAGCAAGATGTCTGTGGAGCAAGAGGAGCTATAATCTAGTGGATTAGTTGATAGCCAGTGATTTCCTCTGTTGTCTGCCACTAATCCCTTAACTTTTTCTGTGTTTCCACCTTCAAAACTATTGTGTGCCTTGGTGCCTTGTTTTATAATATGTAATTAATGAAGAATTATTTGCCTGGCACTTTAGGTTTGGCTATTACTGGTTTTTACAGCTGAGAGATGTTATAGCCTCTAGTATGTCACAATTCTTTTATTTTTCCAAGCTGCTTCTCTCTGGATTCCTGTAGCCTGGGTTTTAGGCAGTCCATAAGCATTGCTGTTATTCCTATCCTTCCTTGTACTCATGAATATGTTGTTATAACTCTTACATATATTTGGACAGAACCCTGCCAAGGAATCCTTTCCTTCTTCTCCCATTATCATTAGGCTTACAACAGTCCCTGTGCGAGGAGCATGTCTGAGGATGGGCAGTGCGGGGGTCTTGCTTCTCTGGCTCTTATCCCTGTACTTCCTACAGATAGCTTGTATTTTCTGGAGGTTTGTTGGTTAGCTGCTTGTTTCTTTGGGTTTGTTTGGTTTTTTTACCTCCCCTCATCTTTGGTGTTGAAGCTGCTGTAATGAAGGTGCTTTGTCCACCGGTTGCCCAGGGCTGCTTTTGGTCCTGTGGTTACTCGAAGCAAAATGCAAGCCTTTTGGATGCATCTGTTCCAGATGACTTTGAAATGTGATATTATACGATTTGTTTTTTATTTTTAATTTTTTTACAAAGAATAAAGTTGTATGCTTGTTATTTAGATCTGTGGGGCTTTTTATGCTTGTGAAATGATAATATTTTTACAAAGCACTTTTGTTAGTAGCAATATACAGAGTCTGAAACTGACTGATGGCCAGATAAAAGAGCTGTCTGCTTCTCTTTTAGGTAACTAAAATAAGCTAGGGAAGGAAACAGAGTTGCAGGGAAGGGGGCTGGTTTAGGATTTTGCACCAACCTTGCTGATTGCAGTTCTTGATTCAGAAATTTAAAGTGTCTGATGTGTGATTTCTCACAAAGGCTGTACCTGCAGCTGGATAGATGCCTCATTCACGGGCAGATGACAGTGAGAACCTGTGCTGGCACGCTGTGGTTTGTGGCACACGTTTGCTGTTGTCCTGCAGGAGCAGGTTGAGATAGATCTCACAAGGGAACAAATGAGGTCCTGCTTACCATGGAATTAGGTGTGTGTACAGATTCACAAAGGAATATGATTGTCTTGTTTCAGAACAAGGTATTTGAGACAGGTGAAGTTCTAATGCTGGGTTTATGAGCAAGTTTCTGTCACAGGCAGCATTGCTCTTCTGCTTGCAGGCCATTTCTGCTTCAGCCTGATTTCTACAGTTTTCCTTCAATCACAGTAGAAGCAATTTGGTCTCCGCAAATAGGGCTTTTTATGTTAAAATTTATTACTCTAATTAAGGAAAACTATGATGTCCAAGATAATGTTTTGTGTTTGCAGCTCAGTTCCTCGTTTATTAATATCCATGAGTACTTCTCTGTTGTGGCTGAGTGCAGTTTGGATGAGACCATAACACAGCACATGAAAATGATGAAAGAATGTCTGCTAAGGGTAAATCCTTGTCTGTCTAAGGCAGTTTTGTGGTACTTGGGTGTACTGACTGTTTTGGCCTTAAGCTCAGTTTAATGAGGAAAAAAAATATCAGCATTCTGGTAAGAGGAGGCATCTCCCCTTCTCCACACTTGAAAAACCTAAAGGATAAAAAAATAATCCAGTCAGTCCTTAAGGGGGTGTGTGTGTATTTTTTCTCCCTTAAAAAATATAAATCCCAATTTTTCAGGCAAAGAACAGTAATATTAGAGAGCAATGGTCTGCAAAACAAGCAATTCAAGTGCATTAGGGGATGACAGCACTGTGGGGAAAGCACAGAGAATCAAGATAACATAGGCAGCATTTGCCCTACTTTTATTTTTTAATTTTTTATTTTGGCTCAATGTCAAGCATGGAGGTTCCAGTTCTTGGAACCTGCCTTCTGATACTGCAAACTTTTTTGTGTTACTGTCTTTGTTCATGCTTCTCTGCGCATATTATTATAAGCCAGTGAGTGGAGGCATTGCAGCAAGCAAGAAAAGTCATGAAGTTTGGCCTTGCATTTGTTACTCTGGTGTTTCTGCATTAAAGGCAGTCTGTGTTGGCTTCTTTTAAACCTGTGTTAAAGTAGGAGGAACTTAAAAAAAATGCAGGCGTACATGCCTGCTGTTTACTGTCGGTCAGCAGCCCCCCGGGAGAGGTGTTTCATCATCTACTGGCTGAGAATTTAAAACCAACAAAATCCCTCCCCTGCGGAGATAAAGCCCTTGTGAACAGTCAGTTCATTATCGTGGTCTCTGTTTTGCTCCCCAGTTCTTCCCTTCAGAGAATCACCTATTTAACAAACCGCTTGTGCGAAGGGCCTTGGGAGGACCGGGCATGTTTGGGGCTGTGCGGGCTGGCAGTCGGGAGGGGAGAGCAGGGTGTGTCTGTGCCATCCTTGCCTCCTGCGGGAGGTGACCTGTTGTTGTTCCCCACCTTTGTGCCAGGAACAGCGCTGGTGACACCATGGGATGGCACCTTTTGGTTGCCTGCTCTCTCTGCCACCTCGCAGGTGGCTGGGATTTGCACTCTAGGGGGAATAAGCATGGCCTTCTACACAGAGGAAAAAAAAAAAGAAAAATGTTTGTGTGCCTGACCTGTGTTCCAGGGGTGTCTGGCAGCTCACTTTTTCAGCTGATGCTTTGATGTGTATATTCAGAATGGCTGTGGGACTGTGAATAAGGGACAGTGACTGACCTGAATTTTGGTAAAAAAGCCCAAACAAAACAGGCAGGCAGGTGAGATTTATCAAGTGCCAGAAGAAACAGATGACAGACTGGCAAATGATGTTTTTTTATCTTTTAAACTGTACAGCTCTCATTTCCCTGAACGTGGTTTAAAGTTGTTTTCCCCTTCTACTGTAAATGATAAATTCTTCCAAGGAGGGGAGCTATCATTGCTACATTGTACTGAGTGCCAGGACGCATTGGTACTTACATAAAGAATGACTGTTTCATCTTTTTTTCTTTTTTGTGTGCGTGTATGTCTTCCTACCTGTCTGACATATCTTTTTTTGGCATCCTCCTACCTGTCTGACTTAATGAAGGCTGTTTCTACAGAGGCAGCCTTTTTGTTGCTCTGTCTTCCACAGCCACGGACTGGGTAAAAATTGATAACTCTTTAACAGCAGCTGGGGAAAAGTAGTTGAGTAGGTGTCCTGTGCTGAAGAGAAGCCTCTTTCCATACCGTCATGGAATCAGGTTGGAAAACACATATTAGATGGAGTTCAGCCATAAGCCTAATACTTTCAAGACCACCACTAGACCATGTCCCACATCTACACATCTTTTTAAACACCTCGAGGCTCCTTTACTTCCCTGGGCAGTCTGTTCTAATGCTCGACAGCCATTTCAGTGAAGAAATTTTTCCAAATATCCAGTCTAAAACTCCCCTGATGCAGCTTGAGGCCATTTCCTATGATCCTGTCATTTCTTACCTAGGAGGAGAAACCAACCCCACCTGGCTATAACCTCCTTCCAGGGAGTTGTAGAGAGTAGTACGGTCTCTCCTCAGCCTCCTTTTCCCCAGGCTAAACAACCCCAGTTCCCTCAGCTGCTCCTCGTAGGACTTACCCTCTAGACCCTTCATCAGCTTTGTAGCCCTTCTCTGGACACCCTCCAGCCCCTCAATATGCTTCCTGTAGTGAGGGGCCCAGAACTGAACACAGGATTTGAAATGTGACCTCACCAGTGCATAGCACAGGGGGACAATCGCTGCCCCTGCTCCTGCTGGCTACGCTATTGCTGATCCAGGCCAGGATGCCATTGGCCTTCTTGGCCACCTGGGCACAGCTGGCCCATGTTCAGCTGCTATGGACCAGTACCCCGTGGGGCCTTTTTCACTGGGCAGCTCTCCAGCGTCTCTCCCCCAGCCTGTAGCGCTGCAGTGGGTTGTTGTGGCTCAAGTGCAGGACTTGGCACTTGTTCTTGTTGAACGCCATACAGCTGGCCTTGGCCCATCAGTTCAGCTTGTCTAAGTTGTAGGTATGTTGGTAGCCAATCTGAGGGAAATGCTACCAGCTCCCTCCCCTTTTGCCAACCCACTCTTATCATCTATTTTCTGAGATTTCTCTGTTGTTAAGTGCTGTTGCACAGTTCTGTCTGGAACCTGCTTTCCAGGGAAAAGGAATTGTTGACTTCTCCCTCCTCCCATAGACCAAATGTCTATGATTTCACTATTATAGTCCATCCAATGCTCAGGTGAAGATGATACCGGGGTAGCTTCCCCAAAACTTCATGTTGGGTGAAGGTGATTTCATTTTTTCTCTCTTATGTGCCTCCAAACAGTGTGATAAGTTTTGGGCTTTGTGCCCGTCTGTGAGCTGAATTCTCACTTGAATTCTCATTCTCCTCCATCTTCAGCTTGTGGGACTGCAGATTTGTACTGCCAATGGCTACTCCTTCACAGGGACTGTTGCTTACAGGATGCAAACTCCAGAAGCAGATTTAATTTTGAAAAGGATTTTCTAAATGATTTTGTCCTCTGACTTCCAAGAACCACATGGGCACTTAATGCTCTTCCTAGTCCACCGGAAATGAACTTCAGGTTGACTCAAAAGACATCTCATGGGAGCTCAGTCTCTGTGAAATACTGATGAAAAGTAAATAGTTTCTCTGGTGATTTTTTTGTTTTCTTATTATAGAATGCACATCCAAATCCCTATTTTAAAAAGAGGGACTGTTTTTGTGGTGTCTGTTCAAGTGCTCTAAACTTTCCCCTTGTTTGAATGCAGAAAAAAGAAGCTTCTCTTGGTGTAGCAGCACTTTTTTGCTGATACAGCTGTGCACCACTGTAACATCCAGCTTGGTCCAGTGTTCTACCTGATTGTGTAGACATGCACAGAGCCTGCGTGGCTGCTGAGAGGCCTTCAACTCATCTCCTTCTCTGCTGCTGTAACCTCTTAGTTCTCGTGCTTTTGTAGGTTTTGCCTGATGTTTGGTATTTCAGGTCAAGAACCGTGCCTTTTAATCAAGGCTGCAAATCACCTGGTGCTTTTTGAGAACTGTGTAATAGTGATTTGCTGTCAACCTCTCAAAGCTGCAGAGAAAGTTAAATTCTTACCAGAACAAAGGGTGACCACCTTCTGATGAATAAACTCGCAGGCAGTTAACATAATAACTATAATGTCTCCAGACATCTGTCCTCTCCCTTTTGCCAGCTCTCCATATGGCACAGAGTTTGTAGGCAGAGAGTAAAAAGGCAATCCCCCATGAAATGTGTCGCTGTGTTTCATGGGACCATTTCCTACTCAGCCACTGCCATGATCCAGCTCTGAAACTGGCCCCTGTTCATGCAGAATATGGTGGTGCTTCAAACAAAGCTCTGTAAGGCTTCAGAGTCCAGGAGGTACCTGCTGTCACAGCAGTGTCAAATTCTCTGCAGGAGATAAAACCGCTTCTGGGAGAGATTTTTCCACTTATGGAGGACAGTTAGGGTCTTTTGGGTATGTGTGCTGGTTTTGACTGGGGTTGAGTTAGTTTTCTTCACAGTAGATGGTATGGATTTGTGCTGGAGACAGTGTGGATAACTCAGGGATATTTTGGTCACTGCTGAGCAGCACTTATTTGCACAGCACCAAGGCCTCTTCTGCTTCTCACCCCACCCTGCCAATAAGGAGGCTGAGGGTGCATGAAGGGCTGAGAGGGGTCGCAGCCAGCACAGCTGACCCCAAGTGGCCCAGGGGATATTTTATCCCAATGGCATCTTGCCCAGCTTATACAGCTGAGGGGGGGGAGAAGGACAGAGGAGACACTTTTTAGGGTGAGAGTGTTTGTCTTCCCAGGTAACCATTGTGCACGATGGTGTCCTGCTAACCTGGGTATGGCTGAACAGTTGTCTGCCCATGGGGAGCAGGGAATGAATTCCTTGTTTTGCTTTGCTTACGTGCACATCTTTTGTTTAGCCTATTAAATTGTCTTTATCTCAATCCATGAGTTTTCTCACTTTTACCCTTCTAATTCTCTCCCCCTTCTCACTTGGGGGAAAGTGAATAAGCAGTTATGTGGGGCTTGGTTGTTGTCTGGGATTAAACCATGACACTAGAAGACACTTATTCTCATGCAGAAGGGGACACTGGGGATGTTTATTACGGAATTTTCCTTGAAGCTTTTGAGCTTAGCCAGGTGTTCCAGAGACTGATATGCATTTGCCTTGAACCCACTGTGTATTCATGAAGAAAAAAGGTTTTGAAAGTCGCTTTTGCTTTAGATAGCAGGAAGGACGTTTAAAAAAAAAAATCTAGAACTAATAAAGAAAGAATGTAGGTAGGTGATGGGATGGAAATTGAGGGAGAAGAGATAAATAAAAGCTTTTTTGTTTATTTTTAGTTGTTAACATAGAAGTCATCTCTGATGTGCTCTTGCTTGGATGACTTCTGTCATAAGTTTCTTGGGATGATGGCAAAAAGTAGTTAGAATCCATTTGCTTCCGTGTTGCCAACTTGCTGTTGCAACAAATGTGGGAGTTCTTGTGTGTGTGACTTTCTTCTTTCATTTCCTTAGATCCTGAGCAGCAGAGATTGCCAGATTGTCTGATAAATAGTTCCAGGAGAACCTGGTCAGAGGGATTTTGTGAGCTCCTAAGGATTAGGGACTGGGATATAAACATCTGCTGCTTTTGTGAATTGGCTTCATCACCCTCTTGTGGCAGCAAGTTCCCTGGCTTAGGTAGGACGGGGGAAATTTCTTCAAGATGTTTTGATTTACTGCATTTTAACACTGCTGGGTGACCCTTGACCCCATCTGGAGGAACCCAGGCTACCCAAATTGCTTTGCACACTGATCCCCTTGCTTTGGGAGAGTTATCCAAGTGATGTGTTTCTGTCACACGCTGGATGTAGGGATGCAGGATATCTCCAGTTGGTTTGGTTTTGGTGAGCCAAGTTTTGTAGAGGCAAGGAGGCTTCTTGCTACCGTGGAATGTGTCCCCTTTGGAGATGGTAAAAGTGCTTGTTAAATTAATCCCAACTAGTAACTCAAGGGGTGCTGAGGGAGACTTAGTGGGCAGCTCTCTTTTTGTGGCCCTAAGCACTGTGTTGGTCTTACACTGACTTTTACAACATGAAAAGAAAGGATTGAAATGCTGATAAGGAAATCAAAGCTCTGGAGATGTGGGGTGGAGGAAAAGCAAGGAAACACAGGATTTGAATTAGGAGCAAGAAAAGGGAAACAAATGACTGCTGGCTGCACTGTAACTGTATTTTGACCCAAACTTTCTGAAGGTCCAAGAGTCTGAAGTCCTTTCGTATGTCTTTGAATAGGTCAGCAGTATCATAGGTCAAAATCCAAAAGATTGCTTTATTCAGCTGGAAGGGGGAAGTATTTGAATCATGAGACTTTGAGCACGGGTCATTAGTGCAGAGAGGGGATAAAATAAATCGTGGGAGCCATTAACACAACAGTGATTAAAATATATCATAGTGGTGCCATAATTGGTACCTCGGCTGAGTGAGAAGTGAAGTACTCCAAGCTAGTTGTATTAAATGTTCATTTCTGAGAGGCTGACAAAGATTTATGGCTTCTTTTCTGTAAGTCCCATTTAGTCTCTGTAGCACTACATCTTTTACTGATGCACATAAGAAACAGTTACTGTTAATGACTGGACCATTTCTCTGAAGGGTATGTTTAAAATCTGATTATTCTGAAGGAGAGGGGGAAGCATTGTAGACCTTGGGCCAGCTTTTGCTAAGGCTGTGTTGTTTTTAGAGTACCTCTGTAGGTGCTGCTTGGCTATTTAAATGCAGTCTGTCCTCTTCACTTGCTGAAGGACAGCAGTCATGTTCTCCTCACACCTTCTGGCCTGCTGGGACACTTTGGGGCTCTGTGATGGCTTCAAGGCATTCAGTCTCAGATGAAGAATCTTCTGCAAACCATTATTCCTGTCTGCCTGGCCTAAAAGCTGTGTTAGCAATTTAATGGCCTCTTGGTCAAGGTAATAGGCCCTGGAATGGGGTCTGAAAGCAACATTAGGGACCTGTGTCTCTGCTGTGAGAGCTTCAGCACTGGGGTCACCGTGGGGGCTGAGCAGCAAGATGTGGGGGGAGGAGAATGGCTCCTTGAGGGTCATCAGAGGAAAGCCTTGAGGTCAGGAGAGGCTGCAGAGGCAAGGGACCCTGGTGGTGGAGGCTGTGGGGTAGGACCCACATGATCTGGGAGGAGATGGTGTGCAGCCCCAAAGAGAAGGTCCTGGTGTCCAGAAGTGCTGCTCTCCACCAGGAGGGGGGTGGGAGCAAGGCCAGGCAGTGGCCACAGTGACCACACAGGACTTCCCCTGAGATGCTGCTGGGAATCTGGGGGGGTTCCCGTGCAGCCCCTCGCTACCCACATTGCTTCTGCCAAAACCCCTGAATCTCTGACGTGCTAAGGAAATCCCCTTTGGAGGCCTCTGACACCAGGCCTCCTTGTCAGCACTCTGTGGGGATGCACTCTGCCATGGGAAAGCAATAGTAAGTTGCTTTCATGTTCCAAGAGTTAAAAAAAAAATTTAAAAGGTTAAAATTTAAAGTTTTATATGAAAACCTGTATGTATGCACAACATATATGTGTGCAACTTGCATATACTTTTCAGAAGGAGCAGTGCATTTTATCTGTCAGTACTTGCTGCTGCTGTGGTCTTTGAACTTGTAATCTTCCTAAACATCTCCTGACCCTCCAAGCTGTCTAGCTGGTATTTATTGTTTTACCGATGTGTTTATCCCCCAGTTCTTTTCTAATCCTGCCCTGGTTTTCACCCTGAGACCAGGGGAGCAGTGGGGGGAGGGAGAGGAAGGTGTGTCCCCAGAAGCCTTTCACCTGGCTGGGAAGGAAGACAGGGACGTGCGAGTCTCCAGTGGCTGACAAGCTTATCCATCTCTGGATGCACAATAAAATAAGCCCAGGCATTAATTTCGCTTGATTTTGTCCCCACTTAGTGATTTGCTTTGTCTGCACTCCTGTGTGCTCAGCAGGAGCAGCTTTCAGTCAGGCAGTACATGTGTCAGACCCATCCAGGTAGCCTTACTGAGTTGCCTGGGGTTGTCCTTATTAAGTGTTCAGCCTGATAATATAAAAAAAGAATATAATATAAATATAAATAACATAAGATAAAAAGAATATTTTAAAAAATAACTTTTGTTCTTAATGTGTTTTGACAAACATTTAATGCTACCAAAGTTCCTTGTAATTGTCTGATTTTGACTTCAGGTTTTTGGGAAGTATTAATTAGGAGTTAAAATCTCCAGTTTTACATTATGCAAGGTGATGTGGAAATGTTTCAGAAGGTAAAGAAAGAGGCATGGAAGTATAGCTGTACAGAATCAATAAGTTCACATTGCTGCTCTTTTGGTTAGTGGCTTCCCAATATTGCCCCTGAACAGTATTGATTTAATTTTCTCACTGTGGATACAGCATAGCTTTGCTTTACACCACAGAGACAGGAGTTTCATGTTTTCATTTCATAGTGATTTTCATGCAGGCTGCCTTTGAAATTGCTGGCCTTACGGACACAATTATTGGCTTTGTGAAGATGAGCTCTGGCTTTGCTGCTTATCCCTGCAATTGTTTCTGTCCTGCCTCTGATAACCATGTGGTGGTGTTCCTGAGCATTCCTCTTTGTCCCTTTTCTTAATATGGGAAAACCTTTCAGACGCTCTATGGTTAAGAAGATAAAGGAATTTTAAGGTGTTTTAAGAGTTGGGGCTTGCTGCATTTCACAAGAACTTTGCTGATTTAAATTACAGCGAGAAAATGTAGAGACACTGAAGGGCTGTGAGGACTGCTAAGTCCTGGTTTAGTCTTGAGTGTGGTCTGCAGGTATTCTCTGAAACTATGTACGTGACAATGATTTCATTAGGTAGGGTGAACCAGCCTGACTGACGTTTTCACTTAAACTGGATAAAACCCTGCTGCTGACTGGAAGATGAGTATTCAAAAATGAATCAAAGGTGCTGGCTGTTTTTGCAAGGAGCGGTAGCATAATGCTGTGGGAGAGGGAGGCACAAGGAAGTCCTGTGGATCAAAAGTACTATGCTAACCATTTCGGGATTCAGACTTTTTTTTGAAAGACAACCCTGAGCTTTAGTCCCAATTATTCCTGACATGAGCTTTGTAGCTATAGTGTTTGCTTGGCCAGTGGTGCCATGCGTGGTAGGGAAGACTCTGACGCTGTCTCTCTAGTACCAATCATTTGTGGATGAGAGCAGCAAGGCCCAGATTAGGTCAGAGAAAGATCAGTGAAAGAACACTCCAGTCTGGCACCTGACTTGTCTGAAAGCTAAATGCTGGTGAATGTGTTTCAAGGCAGGTAGGAAACTAAAGTAGAGGGAGCTGAAATGCAAGAGAGTCTTGCAGAGAAAAGTGCTTGAGCTAATTGTGTGGCACTGGAGGATGGCAATGCTAGAACTTGCTCCACTCCCTTGATTCTCTTCCCTGGTGCCTTTTTGCACGAGGAATGCTGAGGTTGGTGGGGAAGACCAAAGAGGATATTATATTCATCCTTGCTGTTGGTACCTGTGAGTTTGTTATCAGGGAGCAGCTCCACTGTCAGACTAGCTGTTGTCATTTAATTGTGGCTAACTTCTGATTAATCATAAAGAGAATTCTAGAGAGGTCTGTGTCCTCAGCTATTCTCCACCTGTTAGTTCTTCTCAATCTCGTTTTACAGTAATGAAAGGCTTGAATTCGTGGCAGTTCTTCTGAGGGAAAAGTCAGTGGGTTTGGGGCTGAGCCCTATGGGGTGGAGGTTCCAGGTATTTAAAAGGTGGAGCTTATGCAGGCTCAAGTACATTTGGAAGCAGGAAAAAGTTGACCTGAAAATGTGTGTGGATTTTGCACTGCAGGAGAATGGGGGAGAAGGGACTTGGCTTTTTGCTGAGGGAAGCACAGCAGAAATGGTGGTGGAATCAGGGACACAAAGAACTTTTCAGCAGCAGCCTTCATTTTCAGCAGCATGGTGGCTCCTCCTGGTTCTCCTCTCAGCTCATAGAAGGCTGCCCAGTGGTCTGACCATTTTATGCAACAATGATCTGTGTCATCACATTGCACATATCTTCTCCTCTGAGTAGACGGAAAATTGCTTCTAGTTATTGGCAATTTTGAGGAGGGGGAAAAAAATCCAGGGATGCTATTTTCTCCAGCAAATTGACTTTTTAAATCAAAATAATGTATCAGCCAGAATATTTTAACACAACTGAAATCTTCTGTTAAGAGCACCTTAGTTTCTTAAAATGAAGTGCCATGGATTGAAATGTTATCAGAAAAAGTAATTTCTCTCTGGGTAATAGGAAAACCTAATTTTTAAAAAAATATTGAAATTGATAATTATTTTCAGGAAAATGTAAAATTCAGAAAAAGTAATTTGGATCACAAATGGTCTGGTAAGAGCAAATCTCTATCTTTTGTGTTCTGAAGGGAGAGCTTACATAATTTTAATTCTCAAGGAGGAGATAAAGGTAACTTTGTCAGAATTTCCCTGATACGTGCAGGTTGGTTGAGAAGTCCTGACATACCTAGTTGTGTGAGCCAGGGACCTCTGATGCCTCAGAGCGAAATTCAGTTCTGCTGCTGTGTAACCTGGCATGATTTCCTTGTCTCTGAGTTGATTAACTCCTTCCTCTTCAGGTGATGGGACTTGTAAAGACCTCAGGCTTCTAAAACCACCTGGTTTTCATGTGTTTGGAGTGGACTGTGTTAGTCTCAATATTGGAGTTTTTTAAAAACAAGGGCGGTTGTAGAAGGGGGGGAAACTCCTAGAGGTTTCCCAACGTGATTAACATGAAAAGGCGTTTTTGTTTCCTGCTGTCAATATGTGAGTGTGGCACAGAACAAGACCCTCATGGGTGAAGACTCAACCTCTGACATTAGTGGAGCTCTGCCAAACATTGCTTTCTCCCTCTAGCTGTGACTGAAGCTGTGACAAAGTGCTTGTTTGGGTCATCTCTCCCCCTTTCACTCTGCCAATCTGAGCCCCACATCAGTGGGTTTAATTCCTGATGTAGGGGGAAGAAATAATGCACTAACTGTGATAAATTTCCGATAGCAGACTGTCCCGCTTGGACTCGCCTGCTCTCTCGTCCTAAGGCTATCTACAGCCTGAAATCTACTGGCATGCAGTGCTTTGGCTTTTTACATGCAGATTCTGAAGCATTTGATGCTAAATTGTTCCTGGTGATCGCATCCAATTTAGGAATGCTATTTCTGTTTTCTTCCATAATGAGACAGCCCTGGCTGGGACCTCGGTCTGTGTATGATGCACTGCTGAACTGTTCTGGCTGTGTTTGCACTGCAAGTGAGCTTTGGGCAAAGGCGGTCTTGGATTGTGTGGTCAGAAGGGACACCGATGCCAGGGAGCAACCTAATCCTTCTTGCTCTCAGAAAACAAATTAAAGTCTTTTCTCCATATTTCTGTAAATAGGATAGGCAAAGCTCAAATGGATAACTGTTACTTTGGGGAAAATTAATTTCAGATATTGAGTTTTTTCCTTGATGGTAAGTTTGGATCTTGGTAAGAAGGTCTTGATCTTGCTCTTAGCTGAAAGAGAGTTTTCTTTCAATTCAGACACTGCCTCTTTGGAGTCCCTTTGCTTTGGAAATGAAATGGATGTAAATGTAAGGTAAGCAATGAATGAAAGGATCTTAATGTTACAATTTTAGCCATCAGTTGGCTCTCTTACATTTGATAGATTTTCCCATCACAGGCAATCTGTGTTCTTGCTTGCTCAGATCCACGCTG